>JAQZBX010051632.1:0-19337 GCA_029593785.1 Cabassous unicinctus | reverse complement strand
ATATAATAGAAAAGAAGAAGGCTAAAAATGAAGAAACAAACAGGAGCACAGATGTAACATAGTGGAGCAGGAAGTTTTGTAGTCAGTTCCCTCCACCAGAAAAATGAATGAACTGGAAAAAGAGGTTGAAATTTACTAGGTGGTAACCATGGAACAAGATTGTAAATTTACAGCAACCATGGGAGTGCAGGATGAAGAAAAGGCTGCTAAGTGTTCAGCTTTTGCAAGTGAAGGTGTGAACCAGGGCCCAGACTTCATTCATTAGTCCTCAGTAGTAACTGTGGAAATGGTGGTGGCTACAGAAAAATGGCCCAGATTCTTGGAACGGCCAACCTCCCACTAGCATCCACCAGGGTGTAAAGATCCAGTGCACCTTGTTTGATTGGTTCTCTTTCTTTTGAATTTGAATGTTTCCTGGTCTAGCAGATCCCTGAGAGCCCAACACAGAGATTAGTCTCAGTTTTGGCCTTCACAGCAGCAAGAGCTCCAGAATTCACCAGCATCTACTGGGACATTTTGAGGTTTTGGTTTTCCCTTCCTCCCTCCCTGTCTCCTTCCCCTCCCTCCTTCCCTCCCTCCCTCCCTCCCTTCCTTCCTCCCTTCCTTCCTTCTGTCTGTCTATGTCTCTCTCTTTCCTTTTGTGTTTCTTGGCCTGGTGGATGCTTGAGGGAAGAGCACATACAATAGTCTTGGTTTGGGCCCTCTCAACAGCAGTGGCTTCTGACCATACACCAGCATCTACAGAGATGTGAAGAGCACCTGTTTTTGGTTAATTTTTGGTTGATTTCCTTTCCATCTCTCTTGTCTTTTCTAGTCTGGCAGATTCCTAAGGGAGTAGCATGGATCCTGGTCCTGGTTTGGCCTTTACAGCAGCAGTTTCAGGTTTCCCACCAGAATCTAGAGAGAGACTTGGAGAGACAGTGCACCTCCTTTTATTCTGTATGTGTGTGGATGTTTTGTTGGTTGGTTGGTTGGTTGGTTGGCATTTTTTAAATATCTCTCTATCTCCCTCTTCTTTATTTTCTTTCTTCTTTCTTTTTTATAACTTTTCTTGGTCTGGGAGACTGAGGAGTGGAAGAACTACATTTCCAGAGTGACCACAGCATAATACTTACAATATCAAGTTCTTGACAAAAAAATTACAAAACATGCAATGTGATAGGAAAGAACGACCCAGTCACAGGCAAAAAAGAATTTGACAGAAACTATCCTGGAGGAGTCTGATCACTTGAATTACTTATCAGTGGTCTTATTAAATATGATCAATTAACTAAAGGAAAACATGGACAAAGAACTAAAGGAAACCGAAAAACAATATATGAACAAACTGAGAATTTTGATAATGATATAGAAATTATAAAGAGATACTATGTGGAAATGCTGGGGCTTGAAAGGTACAATAATTGACAGAAAAAATTCAATAGAGGGGTTAAATAGCAGATTAGAGCATGCAGAAAAAAAGATCACCAAACTTGAAGAAAAGACAATTGAAATTGTGAAGTCTGAGGAAAATAAAGAAAAAAAGAAAAAAATTTAACAGAGTCTGAGGTATCTGTGAGGCACCATCCATCATAACAATATACACATCATAGGAGTCCCAGAAGGATGAGGGGGAGAGAAAGGGGCAGAAAAAGTATTTGAAAAAATAATGGCTAAAATCTTCTCAAATTTGATGAAAGATAAGAATAGTCAAATCAAAAATCACAGTGAACTCCAAGAATGAGTTTATCATTTAACAAAGGATACAAATAAATTTATATTTATTGAAATATAAATTTAACAAAGGATACAAAAGATTTGCACACTCAAAACCATGAAACACTGCTGAAAGAAATTAAAGAAGACCTAAATAAATAGCAAGACATCCCATGTTCATGAATTGGAAGATTCAATATTGTTAAGATGTTAATAATACCCAAAGCAATTTACAGATTCAACACAAACTGTATCAAAGTTCCATCAGGCTTTATTGCAGTAATCAAAAAGCCAATCTTCAAATTCATATGAAACTGCAGGGGTCACTGGATAGGCAAAACAATTTTGATAAAGAACAAAGTTGGGGAACTCACACTTCCTGATTTAAAAACTTACTACAAAGTTACAATAATCAAAGCAGTGTGGGATTGGCATAAAGATAGACAAATAGACCAAGAAAATAGAATTGAAGAGTTCTGGGAAAATGGCACTGAAATGGGTAGGCAGATTCTGACCCTCTTAGAACAAAGGAGCAGAGAGAGAGCAGAGACCTATCTGACAGAGCTGCTTTGGATATATATAGAACAGGAAGGTGCTCTGAGTCATCTAGGAGGGTACTGGAAAGATAAAGAAACCAAAAAAAAAAAAAAACATGACTTGCTAACCCCTATGGCTGGAAGTGGCACATACACTCCACCCTTAAGGCAAATAGCCTAGGTGGAGCCCCTGGCTCACTGCTCTGAATGGAGTGTGAGGGGGCATTCTCTGGGAGGAAGAGGGGTCTAGGAGGGTGGAGAGTGGTTTCTTTGTGGTGAGTTTGGCCAGCTGAGTCCCCTTTGAATCTCAGAAGGGACCCTGACATGATGGGGAGAGGGAGGGGGGACCTCCTCAGGCAGGCTGTCATGCCCAGCCACCCGGGTAAAGAGAGGAATTGGATTAGCGAGATGGTGAGGACAGACAGGCACCTAATCAGGAGGACTCTGGCAAACTGCAAGGAATCTAACCTGCCTGAGGGAAAGAGGGTGGATAGCTTTCTGAAAGGCTAACTAACTTAAGGAGACAGTTTATCTCAATGGAAGAATTCCCAACTTTCATATACGAGGTCCCTGGGCATCCAGCTGATGCTTTATGATAGGGAACATATAGACATTAGTTTTTTTATTAGCTCTTCTTGGATCTCTTATTTAAAAAAAAAAAAAAAAGGTTTCTTTTTTTTCCCCTTATTTTACTTGCTAAAACCCGGTTCAAAACCAGCAGAGGGCAGGAGGCAGGGTGATTGATGAAACCAGCAACCTGAGAAGCTCCTTAGGGGCCTAAGAGGGAAGGTTGTTTTCCTTGTTTGTTTGGGGTTTTTTTGGCAGGTTTCTTTTTCTTTCTTTCTTTCTTTCTTGCTCCTTTTTGAATTAGTAGCTGCTGTCTTGTTTCTTGTTTGTTGTTTCTACTTTCTTTGTTTCCCTTTTTTTCTTTTACCAATTTTTTCTACCTTTGCTATTTCTTTTCTTTCTTTCATTTTTTCTATCTTCTGTTTTCTGTTGTTTTCATTCCACTTGTTTTTGTTTGGTCTTCAATTTTTCTTGTTTTTATTTTCTCTCTTTTTCTCTTTTCTTTCCTTTTTTACTTTTTTCTTTATCTCTTTTCTTTTTCCTTTTCCTTTTCCTCTCTTCTCATCATTCCAGCTTTTTAATTCATTCTGTATATTTTTCTCTATTGTGTTTCTTATTTCATTGTTTCTATTCCACTTTTTTAATTTTTATTCCTCTGTGCTTCTTACTCATGTTAATTATTCATTTTCCTAGGCCTTGTACAGTTCCTCTTCTACCTTTTACTAATATTATTATTAATCTTTTTCTCTTCTTAACTCTTTCCTTTTCTCTGGTCCTAATTTCTTTTCAGGGGAGCATAGACAAAAGCAAGGAAATAGAATATGAGGAATGAAGTGTCAAAGTGAAACCTTACCACACACACAAAAACAACAACAAAATAAATCCCTAGAGTAGAAAAAGAAGCTAATCAACTGAATAAACCCATCAAGATAAACATATGCCTAGTCACCAACAAAAAATTACAAACCATGCTAAGAAACATTCCAAACAACAAACTAAAAAACAGGAGAAGATGCAGAACATGGAACAACTAATCAGAGATGTCCAAATAAATATCATGAATCAACTTCATGAAGTGAAAGAAGACACTAGGGATATTAAGAAGACACTGGGAGAACATACTGAAGAAATTGTAAACATACATAAAAAGATAACAGATATGATGGCACAATGCAAGAAATCAAAAAAGAAAAAACAGTGGAAGTACAAAACAGCAGATTTGAATAGGCAGAGGAAAGAATTCATGATGTGGAAAACAGTACAGCTGAAATCAGACAGCTAGTAGAACAGATAGATAAAAAGATAGAAAAAATCCAGCAGGGACCTAAGGATTTGAATGACAACATGAAACACACAAACATATGAATTATAGGCATCCCAGAGGGAGAAGAGAAGAGAACGGAGCCAGAAGGTGTGTTGGAGGAAATAACAGCAAAAAAGATATAAATATAAGAGCGAAGACCACAAAGATATTGGAAGATAATGTAGGGAAGCATCTACAGGATCTTGTATTAGGAAATTGTTTCATGAACTTTACACCCAAAGCATGAGCAATGAAAGAAAAAATAGATAAATAAGACCTCCTCAAAATTAAAAACTTGTGTACCTCAAAAGTGTTTGTCAAGAAAGTGAAAAGGCAGCCTATTCAATGGGAGAAAATAATTGGTAACCATATAGCTGATACAGGCCTAATATCCAGCACATATAAAGAAATCCTACACCTCAAAAATAAAAAGACAAACAACCTATTCAAAAAATGGACAAGTGATTTGAATAGACGCTTTTCCAAAGAAGAACTATAAATGGCTAAAAAGCACCTGAAAAGATGCTCAACATCAGTAGCTATTAGGGAAATGCAAATCAAAACCACAATGAGATATCATCTTATACCCATTAGACTGGTGGCTATTGAAAAAACAGAGGACTACAAGTGTTAGAGAAGATGTGGAGAAATGGGAACTTTTATCAACTGCTGGTGGGAATGTAGAATGGTGCAGCCATTGTGGAGGACATTTTCGTGCTTCCTCAGTAAGCTAATTACAGAACTGCCATAAGATCCAGCAATCCCATCCCACTGCTGGTTATATACCCAGAAGAATTGAAAGTAGGAACGCAAACAGATACATGGACACCAATGTTCATAGCAGTATTATTCACTATTATCAAAAGTTGAAAACAACCCAAATGTCCATCAACAGACAAATGTATAAACAAATTGTGGTATATACATACATAACATGGATGAATCTAGAATTCCTTATGTTGAGTGAAGCAAGCCAGGCACTGAAGGACAAATATTACATGATCTCACTGATATGAATTAAGCAAATTGAGCAGACTCACAGAGCTAGAGTCTAGAAGATAGGTTTACAAAAGACAGAAAAGGAGAAGAAGGTTGTGAGTCAATGCCCATATGGACAAAATCTATGATAAGGTGGAAGGGTGTAGTTGTGCAGTGGATGGGCATAACAGTGGTGTAGTGATGCTATTGGGCTGAGTGGTGCTGGTCTGTGAGGAGGGTAGGGTGGGGAGCATGGGTTGGAATGTCCATGGAACTGGGGGGAGGGTTGGGGGAGGGAACAGATGAACTATGGGGATTTGCAGGTAAGTCATTGAAACCACAATGCTGGGAATGTTCTTTTGGCAAATATGGCAGGGTAGGGTTACTGGTTTAAGGTGTTGGATGTGGAGGGCATGTGGGACAGAGCGTATGGGGGCAGGCTTCTAAGGAGTGTGTAGTGTTCAGTGGGTGGAGACTCACATAATGAGTGGGAAGGTGTTGGGCTCTCATCCTGGGGAGTCATGCTATGATCTCAAGTAGAGGGTCAGGAGTCTCTTGAGATCATAGGCAGTGCTTAATAGGAGAGGACAGGCCAGTATGTCAAGCCCTCAATGTTGTTGCAAGTAACTATGAATCTTGTCCTTCAATGAGTTAATCTTTGTGGTTACTGTGGGTCCTGAGGGGAGGAGGAGGAAGGAATAGAATAGATGGAACATGGGGCATTTTGGGGGTGATGGCATTGCTCTACATGATCTTGCAATGATGGATACAGACCATGTTAAGCTTCATCAAAACCTATAAAAGTGTACGGTCCAAAATGTAAACTATAATGTAAATCACTGATCATGGTTAGTAGCAATGTCTCAATATTTGTACATCAATTGTAACAAATGTATCATCCACATGTAATATGTTAATAATAGGGTAAAAGGGAAAAGGGGGAGGATGTTGGGTATACGGGAATCACCTATATTCTGTGCATGACTTTTCTGTAACCTAAAGCTTCTTTGAAGACAAAATGAAAAAATAAGACACTGGGAGAATAAATGGAAGAAAATACAAGACAACAGATCTTACACTGATGAAAGACATAAATGTCAATTTTTTTTAATTTTATATTTATTTTTTATTATTTCAAACTTTTAAAAAATATTTTGTATTTTACTCATTATTTTTAAAATTATCTTTATTATATCATTTTCTTATTAACTGTATTTGGTTATTTTGTTGGCTTCAACTTTGAAGAAGTTTTGGATCACAGAAGGGTTTCAACTGTGGCAGAGACAGATCACTGGTGCGGGGTGCCAAAGATGGAGGATGCATGGGAGAAGTTCACCTAGGGCATACCTATAAGGCATATGAATGTGTTCAAGTGTTCACTGGACATTGTCACAGTGGGTCGAGTTTCACACAATAACCAGAAGGATATCGAATTCCCATCCTGGGGAGCTCTGCCACAATCTCTAATGGGACAGCAAGAATCCCCTGAATAACAAAATAAAATAAAAATAAAAAGGTAAAAACAAAAGAATCCCCTGAATACAGGGGCAGTGACTAGTGAAAGAGGATGGACCATTGATAGGCCCTTAATAGTGATCACTGTACTTATGAACCTTTACTTTTGAAATGGAAACCTAGCCTAGTATTATAGGATGCCTAAGAGTTACCTCCTGAGAGACTCTTGTTGCTCAAATGTGGCCACTCTCTAAGCCAAACTCAGTATATAAATATATTACCTTCCCCCCAGCATGGGACATGACAACCAGGGATGAGCCTCCCTGGCACCGAAGGATTACTACCAAGCACCAACTAGCAATTGGGCAAAGACAAATGAGTTTATATGGTAAGATACTTCAAAGTGAGTCAAGAAGTCATTCCAGAGTTTACACTTATGCGCATCTCAGCAGGATCTCATTGACTTACAAAGTAAATATTGCCTCCAATAGCTGGCTTCCTGAAGCCTCTGTAGACATCCAGACTCCATAGGCAGGGCAGACAGCTCAGGAGTTTGGTGCCTTGCCAATAGGCCCTACTTTGGAATTTATGCTCTCCAGTGTGACAGAGTTGGTCTCAGTTGTGGTTTCCCTACACATAGCTCTTCTGTCCCTTCTATTTGAACCTATAGTTAGTACTAGAGTTGATAGATGTATGTCCAACAGACTTAAGTCTCTGGGCTGTCCATGTACCAGCTGGGCCCTGAATCTCAACAGATTTGCAACACCTACTCTCCAGTTCATTGGACTCACCCAGGACAACTAACAAGGAGGTGGTGATGGACAATGACCATACCAATGAACAGAGAGAGTCTGCAACTGTAAGCAAGATAGTCCCATCCATCTTCCCCATGGAATCTAAGCCCCCTCTCAATTAGAGGCAGAGTGGGCATCAACATTCCAGAATCCTCAGGATTGGGGAATGAACGATGGACTAGAGTAGACAACTGGTATGTATTCTACTATACACTTATTGTGATTCTATCAATGGAAGAACTTTTATCATTGATGTAGAGGTAGAGGCCACTGGAGGTTCTGAGGGGGGCGAGGGAGAGGGAAAATAGTTGTTTTGAGGGCTTTTTCAGGACTTGGGAGTTGTCCTGAATGACATTGCAATGACAGATGCAGGTCATTATATATCTTGTAATAACTTACAAAAATGTGTGGGAGAGAGTGTAAACTATATTGTAAACTATAATCCACACTTAGTGGCAATGCTCCAAAATGTGTTACTTAATTGTAACAAATGTACCACACTAATGAAGGATGTTGTTAATGTGGGAAAATGTGGGAGGGCTAGGGAGTGGAGCATATGGGAATCCCCTATATTTTTTTATGTAACATTTATGTAATCTAGGTATCTACTTAAAATAATTTAAAACTATATTTAAAAAAAGAAATAGAATTGAAAGTCCACAAATAGATCCACACATTTAGGTCCAATTAATTTTTAATACTGATGCCAAGTGAAATAACTATCTTTTCAATTATTGATATTGGGAAAACTGGATATCCATTTGCAAATGAATACAGTTTGACCCCTGTCTCATATTATATACAAAAATTAACTCAAAAATGGATCAAGGACCTAAATTTAAGAACTATAGTCATAAAACTCTTAGATTATAACATAGGGGCAAATTTCATGACCTGGAATTTGGCAATGGATTCTTAGATATGACACCAAAAGCATGAACAATGAAAGAAACATTAGATAAATTAAACTTCACCAAAATTAAAAATTCTTGTGCATCAAAAACATTATCAAGAAAGGGTAAAGGTAATCTACAGAATGGGAGAAAATAGTTTCAACCAATGTACTGGATAAGGGCTTAATATCCAGAGTATAAAACACAACAAAAAAAGACAAAGAACTCAGTTGAAAAATGGGAAAAACACTTGAACACATATTTTTCCAAAGAGAATATGCATATAGCCAATAAGAACATGGAAAGATGATCAGCATGATGAACAATTAAGGAAATGCAAATCTAAACCACAATGAGATATACTGTCACACCCTCAAGAATTGCTGCTATTGAAAAATGGAAAATATGTGCAGAGAAATTGGAACTCAATTGCATTGTTGGTGGGAAGGTAAAATGGTGGAGCCACTGTGAAAAGTAATATGGTGGCTCCTCAATAAGTTAAATAGAATGATCATATGTTCCTGCAATTCCACTTCTAGGTATATACCCAAATAGAACGAAAACAAGGTCTCAAACAGATATTTGTACACCAATAGTCACAGAAGCATTATTCACAATAGCCAAAATGTAGAACTCACCCTTGTGTCCATCAACAAAGGAATGGATAAACAAAATGCGGTACATTCACAAAATGGAGTATTATTCAGCTATGAGAAGAAATTCTGAGACATGCTACACCAGGGATGAACCTTGAAAACATTGTCCTGAAGGAAATAAGCAAGGCAAATCCACATCAGGACAAATAAAGCATGATGTCAATTCTATAAGAGATGAAGAAATAGTAAATTCAGAGACAGAAAGTAGAGGTTACCAGAGGATGGAGAGAGGGGAGATTGAGGGGTATTTCTTCATGGGTATAGAGTGTTTGTAAACAAAAATTAATAATAATAAAAATACAAGAAATAAATAGTATAGTAAATCAAAAGAAGGAAGGAAAGCTTTAAGATACCAGAAGTTAAAGAAGTAGGAAACAGACCTAAAATAGCAAGCATGTATAAAAACAAAATTAACAATCATTTGACGAGATTTTTCAAGGAAGAATATGTTAGACAAATTTAAAATTGGGAGTACTGCTCATCAGAGGTGTATTTTTCTTTTTTCTTCAGGGATATATGAATATCAACAGTGACTGCCTCATAATCCAAAAGAATGACACTATTGATATTCATGCTGCCATGCATGGAAATTATGATCATTTGCTTTCTCCTGATTCTCACAAGTTTTAGAAATAAGACAATAAAGATTGTCCTATGAAATTTAAAAAATAAAACCAATGCAAAAGATATGAGACTAGGAATACACATCACTTTTAAGAGATTCAAAACTTCTCAGGCCTGGAAAAATTGACTATAACCAGATTAAAGATGGCAACATACCTTAAGGAAGACATTGAAACAGAAGAGGGTTTGCTCAGCTATGGAAGGCTTGGGAAAATAATATCCCAGGAGCAAACACTGAGTACACATGGAATCCTCTCTGGGAAGGAGGACACCCTTCTGGGCACAATGGTCCTGTCTGACTAAAGATATATACTCAATGGTGGCAATGTCCTTGAGAATTTACCTTTTCTAACTCCTTTTATTTCTGATTCCATGCTTGTCAAGAAATATCCCAAGACTTTGGTTTCACTTGCAGATCACCCACAGCGTGAGTTTGTTTTTTTTAACAAAACAGTTTTATTGAAGTATAATTCCTATAGCACACAAGCAACCCATTTTAAGGGAGCAATTCAATGGTTTCAATATATTCATTGATATGTGCAACCATCACTGGCAAGGGTTCTTGACTTGCAGAATCTGAAGAAAGCATTGGCCCTCTCCACAAGAAAAAAAAAATTTGCATAAATGTCTGCGATTTTTCACGTAATTTTGAGGTATGATTGCACCCCCTGACAACCATCCTTGGGTCCTAAGACCTCAAAGAAAGAATGTGCTAAATCAGAGCATTATCTGGAATGCCTGACAGCAATTTTTATCAAGGGAAATTAATAAATTAGCATTCTGGTTTGAAACCTGTCACTTGTGGATCTTCCAGGAAAAGCCAGGCTCTCTAAGTCTGAGCAATTCTAGAAAACTGAAGAGATCAGGGTTCTGCAGGTCAATGGACAGATGGGGGTGGCATGGTTCATGTCTTGTATACAGCATTCAAACTTATTCAGCTTTAGTGGAGGAATTTCAAACATCAAAGAGACTTTGATGAGTATGTATGCACCCTACAAATCATCCGAAGCATGCAATTAGCAATGAGAAAGACCAGTTTGAATCAATATCCAAGCCTCAACACAGTTTTCATCTTTAAACTTCAGATTTGTCTGATCAAAAATGAAGCAAAAGCGATTCATTCATGCTAGTCTGGTTATTTCCCTTACTCATTAATTTACAAACGTAAACTTTAGATTTGTAATCAGACAGTTTAGAAAAAGCCAGTGAAAGCAAAAATGTGATCTTTTTAAGAAATAATTTGTTAGTTTCTTGGGAGGAAGGAAGGTGAAAAAATGAGTGATGATGCAATGTATATGAAAAATAATAAATAAAAGGTAAATGAATGAGTAGTTTCTCAGACAAGTCTTTTGCACTTAATTAACTAATCAATTCTCAAGGATTCCAATGAATATTAATAGGGAAAGTGTAATGCCAATGCATAATAACTAATCCTAAACATCACTAATGTGTACATTGAAATAGCAAAGGCAACGAAAGACATGTAAGTCAGCAGTCTGAGAGAAAATTAAGTCTGGGTGATTGAATTAAAGTGGTGAGTGTTTCTATTTTCCTCCTATAAAAAAAAGACACCACTGGACTGCATATACTCAAAAATTTACCCAACCATCATGAGGCTAAAAAATTATGTAGATTTCTATATGTTATGTAGGACACAGGGATGCTGTGTCAGTTGTTGTGGTATTGGTGAGATTAAAGTGGCTAAACAGTATACCCAAAATTCAAATGTTTAGCTTATACTCAAAACAATTTAAGCAAAGGAATTCATTTATCACTTTCACTTTAGTATTTTTATTTATTCACACAGAAGCTACTTAACACATTTTCATGAAGTTTAGTCTTAGGCCAACATTGGGAGTCTCAAAAGTCACACTTGAAAAATAGAGCACTTGATGGTAGTTTGATTTGTTTGGAAGTTATTAGGACAAAGTGGTCTTGTGAGTCTTTGGTTACCCATTGTGAGGCTCTAGGCTTACTAGGAGATTTTTCCTATAGAATTCCTACAAACAAATATATTTGGTAAAAAAAAACAAAAAAAAACTGTGAGCTTGAACTAATAATAAAATTGTGAGCTTGAGCTTGTCAATGACATTCTATATTACAAAAGGTTCTAACCAAATTTTCCAGCAAAAGTTCTCAAATACAAATTAAATCTCCAAAGTCTTTAGTGTCCAGCTCAAAACAAACAAAAACACACAACAACCAAATCCTCAAGAAAAGAAAAAAGGCTTGAATGGCTAGCAGATCTCTGACATACTCTGATTTGATCACTTTGATTAAGGATACAAAGATCCTATTTAAATTCAATCCATCAAGTCAAATTCTTGAAGCCTGACTTTTTATTTTCTCCTACTGGGCCTTGCACATAATTCCATGCACTCTTAAGGAAACACTGATTGATTATGACAATGATTAACTTGATTTAAAGTCAATGAACCCTTAGTAGATGTAACAGTGACTGTTAAGGGAGAGGAAATTCTTTCTATTTCTAACGTGTTCAGAGCCTCCAACGAAGGGCAAGAAGGACCACATTTCATGCATTGAGAAGCACCACTCATAGAGAGAAAGGTAGGGGTATATGGAAGGACCACAAACAGTTCAGCTTTAGCTTCTTTACAAAGCACTGGGTTTAAGTTAAAAGTTTTTTTAAAAGTTAGGATTAGATTATGGTAGTCCTTGAACATGAGACTAATGAGTTTGGGCTTTCTCCTGTGGGAAAAATACTCTGAAAATATTTTATCAAAAGTAAACATAATCTAGGGAAATGAATGTGGCTCAAGCGATTGGACTCCAATCTACCATGTAGGAGGTCCAGGGTTCGATTCCTGGGGCCTCCTGGTGAAAGGCAAGCTGGCCCACACAGCGTGCTGGCAAGAGCAGAGAGCTGGCCCACACCAAGTACTGGCCCAAGCAGAGTGCTGGCCTGCGCAGGAGTGCTGGCCCGTGCAGAGTGCTGGTCCATGCAGAGAGCTGGTGCAGTAAGAAGACGCAACAAAAAGAGACACAGAGGAGAGACAATAAGAGACACAGCAGACCAGGGAGCTGAGGTGGCGCAAGAGATTGAGCTCCTCTCTCCTATCCCAGTAGGTCACAGGATTGGTGTCCGGTGCCAGCTAAAGAGAAGACAAGCAGACACAGAAGAACACACAGAGAGCAGACAGCGAATGCACAACAACGAGGGGGTGGGGGGAAAAATAAATAAATAAATCTTTAAAAAAAAAAAGTAAACATAATCGTGCAAAAGTGTTTTATATTCACAACTTCTTTAGAGCCTACATTTTCTTCTGCTTACTATGGTCTGGATTCCATTTCTACCACTCCTTTATTGGTGTACCACCTAAGTTCCAATAGACTAATTCTAAAAGACATCTTAGTCCTTCTCTGACTTGACTTCTTGATAATATTAGTTACTGCTGACCTCTCCTTTTTCCAAAACCCTCCCTTCCTTTTGTTTCCTTTTGCATCTCTGATCCTCTTCTCTACTTTATCCCTAAATGCCGATGTTCTACCAGGCTTGTTCCTAAGCCCTCTTCTTTTCTCCCTGCTAGTGAGCCCCAACCTATGTCTCAAACCAAGATCTCTCATTTGTTTTACATCCATACGTCCACATACCTAATGAATTCTGAGGTCCCTTTAATATCCTACAGGCCCATAAAATGCAATTTAGCCATAGTTGACACTTATTGGCTTCCCCACAAACCTGCATTTCCAGATGTGTTAGGTACCTCCAGTCAGTTGTCCTAAATCAGAAATCTGTGTTAATGATGCAACTCGGATTTCTCCAATAAAAGCCCCAACATGCACATAGCTTCCACAGTAATCTTTCTAAAGCTTTCTAAAGAGAGGCAGGACTTACAGGAGGGTCCCATGTCCTCAAGATCCCATTACTGATTCCCCACTGCCCAAGGACATGGTCCATTTTAACATCACATTCAAAGCTTTGGTTTCAACCTATGTTTCTGGTCTTGTCTCTTCCTTCTCTAAGTCCCTCTGCTCTAGTCACACTGAACAATTCTTTAAACATGCCAAGCATTTTCACACCTTCATGCTTTTCCCCCGTTTCCTCTGCTTAAAATATCTGTGTATACCCATCAAAGTCTTATTCATTCTTTAAGACTGAAATGAAATACAAAACCCTCAGATTGCAAATTCTCCCCTCATATGGTTCCAAAGCATTTTGTTCAGTTCTCCTCTCAGCCTTTCTGTATGAAGTGTTTATATATCTTCCTCACAACTGGAACATCACCTCCAAGGATATAGGCGGTGTAAAGCAGTGTACGGTTAGTATAAGTGGACTCTTAACGTTGTAGCACCTAACGAAATTCCTGAGGCACTCAATAAATGTTGAGCAAATGCAAAATTTCAGTGATAGCCTCACAGTTCACCACGGAACAGTCAGCCTGTCATGCTAGCAGCAATGATCAGTCAGAACTGACTTCAGAGTACGTCCTCAGGTTTCATCCTTGTTTCTCATTCACGAGTTCTGATTGTATCTACATGTCTGGCTTTTGTGAAATAGAATTTTTTTTCATTCTAGAGACCCTAATTTCCAGAGGAGCAATGACTCCATTGTAAGCTGATTTGTGTGGCTTCAGGGAGGCAGGACTTCAGGAGGGTTCTAACGGCGCTTTCTGCTCACTCTTACCACATGTATCATTCAGCTACGGCTCACAATGCTATAAAAATGTTTCTGCTTGCATGATGAAACACGTCTATCCCAAGGTACGCCAGAGATTTGAAAATAAAAAGTAAATCTCCTCCTTGGGTGGGATCTACATTATCATGCAATTTGTGAGCTTGCCCATGTGAGCCTGTTTCAGGCACTTTTAGATCAGTGGAGCAGCTATTAAAGTGCCATCAAAGCATTTTTGACTCCATAGAATTAATCATGAAATCTGTTCCTGCCAGCTCACTTATCATATTCGAAATATTAATTTAGAGCAAAATTAAACCGGACACCCACCGACAGCAACATTTTGCCCTTCAGAACTCCCCTTCATATTGATTTATTAATGGCTGCCAGAACAGTGTACTAGAACAATTTATTACTTCTTTCTGGATGTTTCTTTAGGCTTACAAATAGTCCTTGGGAATGAGAGGTGTTATCTGACAGCCTTTTGACAGGGGTATTTTTCAATTTGCATAACATTTGGGGGATTTATTGGGATTTAAGGAAGAAGTTTCATTCTAGTACCAGTGACAATGGGTGATTTGCCTCAAGGAGTTTTAAAGCCAGGTGGCCATTTGACTGTGGCATAAGTTGGGGAATAAGATAAAACTTAGTGCACCACTGAATCCACTCTCCTCTGTGATGAGGTGCTATAAAATTCAGAAAGGAAGCATAGCATGTTCTTTTATGAACTATGTAAATATTCTTTTTACTTTTTTTTTCTTAAATACCCACATCAGCACTTGAATACCAAGAAAGTTCAAATGATCAACTGCCAGTACATATTCCAAGCAGTGAAAGTAAATAGTCTTCTTATACTGAGACTAAAGGCCTTTAGCCTCAGGACCTCATAGAGGAATCACACAGAGCAGGGCCACTGACCAACACTTACAAGGCCCACATTTTCCATTGTGTAAATAGTATTATCAACAAATAAGAGCTAACCTTGACTGAACAATAAGCATTGTGCTCATTGATTCAGTCATTCCATAAATGTTTAATTGAGTGTCTACTACCAGGCACTGTTCTAAGCCCTGGCATATCATGTTGAACATGACAGATGAGCTCACACAGAGTTTACATCATAATCACATCAAGGGGGGTGGTGATAATAAAAAGCAACAATCATACCATTTAAGTTACTGTTGGTTACTATGGAGAAAATAAAGCAGGGTAATAGAATAGAAGGTGAATGTGGGGCTGGGAAAGAAATGCATTTTAGTTAAGAGGTCAGGGAAGGTCTGTAGAAACAGCTGGGAGAAGAGCATTCAGGCAGTGGAAATTGCCAGCAGAAGGTTTTTACTATAGGAAGAAGTGTGTGCATACAAGAAGCATAAGGAAGGTCAGAGGGGCTGAAGTATCATGAAGTAGAGGGAGGTCACAGAGGAGGCTGGCTGGGCAGAGGTCAGCTCTTGATGGGCCTTGTGTGCCAAGCTAAGTGATATAATGTGTTTTACATTCTAAAATATCACTCTGGCTATCCTGAGTTTGTGTGTGTGTGGGGGGGGAGGTTGAATCTATTATCTCATTTAACGCCCCCACACAATATTATAAGTACTATCACCACTTCCATTTTAGACAAGAAATAGTGCAGAGAGGTTAGGGAAATTGGCCAAAGGCACAACTAGTTAGAGAAAGAACTGACATTCCAGCTACACCTGGACCCCATGCTCAGTGTCCTTAGCCACTTGTTGGTGTTGCCTTGTATCTAGGTACTTGGGGTTTGCTGTCTGCCAGCTGTCTCCCTTCTCTGTGCCATATCCATTCTCCAGCTCCTTGATGTATGATCACATTGCCTGGTTCTGAACATAACCATGATACACCAGTGATATGGTCTCTCCTCATTAATCTCTGTGAATGCTGCTAGTGTTGCCATGGGCTCAGTCCAAAGGTTCCTCACCGTTATGCGTCCAGCCTGAGTTCAGCCATCTGAAGCAGTCTCATTATGTACAAACAAAAATACAGTTTGATGCTTAGATGCTATTCTATTAAAGCCCCGTTCTTCCCTTTCTTCCTTTTACTTTTCTTCCATATTTATCAGGACTGAATCATACATCAGTAATTAGATCAGGGAAAAACTATATGAAGCCTGAATAACAAAGTTTGTCCCAAATTAATTAATAAATATAGCATTTTCTAGCTAGTGGTTGATATTTTGTATCTAGAAAATGATGTGGTGAAAACTAAATTTGGCCTTTATTTAAATTATTATTTAATTATTTAAATTATTTAATTTAGTAAAATTTAATTTATTTAAATTATTATTTAAATTATTTAAATTGAGACATTTAACATATGCCACTATGTTCATATCTATCAATAATTATATATATATAATTCATACATTCATTTCTATAAATTAACTATGGCTGTATTTATACTTATATCTCTATATAATTAATTGCTTAATCAGTTGCCCATAAGGATAACAAATAGAAAAAATGCCAACAGAAGACATCCTACTTAAACTGTAATTACAACCAAAGCCTAAATGATGACTTCTGCTGGAAACTATCAATTCATGTGACTAGATGTGTGACTGTGTGTAGCTGAGAATTATTTGTTTTTAAAACCAAGCTACGCTGCAGCAATTTTTTTTTGTTTTTACATATGAGTGAGAGTGACATAACTAAATGGGGAAAAACATGGCAATTAAATCCACATACTTATTTATTCTCAATCCCTTCTAAAAACTAGAGCAACAAAATCCCTGAAACAGACAAGGAAGTAGAGAACTGAAAGAAAGAGGGAAGGAAATCTCAATATCGCGTAATAAATTGCATGAATTGTGTTAATAATATAGACCTGGGAATTAGAAGCCATTCTATCTCTGGCATGTTACCTAAGACATTTTTCCACACTGTACCTTATTCTCCTCATCAGATAGTGTTAATGGAGTCAGATCTTACCTACATTACTTAGCTGATGTATGAATAAAGGTTTTTTATAAACTGCATAATTTAGGTGGTGAACTACTTTTGACTTTCTTGGATTCCTACTTCTTCCCTGCTTGCTCTTGGCCATCTAGTATCTAGGGCAAGAATCTTCTTCCTACCAAGGTTGGGTGGGACTAAGGCACCTTCCTAGAGCACAGGAGTACCAAAAAATCAATAGTCAAGATAAATATTTCACTGCAATATTTTTTTAAATTGACTTTAAAAATCCTCTCTGAGCAAAACATCGAACTATCAATAACTTCAAATAAAGATAGAATCAGTGATACTGATTTTTTCCTTTTGCCTGAGGTTCTAGCATGGCACTGTGGGGTTTACTGCATTAATTTTTTTTTAAATATTGCGTGAAAATATTATTTATCTTGATTACTGAGGTTTTTGGCACTCCCTGATATGTTGTGCCTGAAGCAAGTGTTTCACTCACCTTATTCTAGTCCTGCTCCTGTTTACCAACCAATTCCCTGGAGGTGTAACAATCAGAGTCTATACTATCCTTACAGATGAAAAGGGTAACAAGAAGAAGTCATTGAATCAAGTGTAAAAATGGCAATAGGTATAAAATTCTAGCTGTCCACTGGGGCCTGTTCTGCTTGTGTCCATACATGTTGCCTGTTTCTTTCCTACCTAATACCTCACTCCCTTCACTAGGGGCTACAAGAAATCCACCAAACGTTCTGTGACTTTTGGAGTCTTCCCTCATGATCTCTAGCATCAAGGAGAGAAGTCATACTAAGAAGTGTAAAATTCTCTCTTGGGCTCCTCTCTGCTTCTTTTCTCCCTGTCTTGAGTCCCTTCAAATTCTTCTGAAAACTTGGGGCTTAGGCATCCAGGCCTGCAGAACTAGCTTCTCCCCCAAGACACGTGGACCATTAAGAAAAGTTCCCAAAGTTTTTCCTTAAGAAGAAATCACTTACCAATTTCACTTTTCTTCATCCTTCTATAAAAATATGCAAATAAGATTTAAAAAACATGAAATACACTATAGGGGTCAAAAAAATTCCCTTTATGATCCTTTGTCCAATCTGTAATAATTTTATCTCTTCTCATTCACTTTCTAAAGCCAGCCAAAAATTCTATCTAAGGCAACAGAAGTAGCTATTTCTAAGTTACTTTCCTATTTTTAATGGAGACCTTTGCCTTGAAGCAAATATTTATGTGTTGTGGTTGTTGTTTTCTCTTAATCTCTGTGGGAAGAGAAGCATATGGATCTGGACCATGGGAGACTCCTGTCCTCAGGCTTGAAGACCATGTGTGGTCCAGAGGAGAAAAGCCTGGCCAGCGTATTGGTTTCATAATGCTAATGGATTAGTAATGAAACCAGATGGCTCCCTTTCCTGAACCACAGAGTTCTGGGAGTGGCAGCCGAGCTATGCTTCCCTCTGAAACACACCTGAAACATGAGATACATGTTGGTCCCATGCACTGAATGCTCTTTTTGGAGTTCCATGCCTTTGAACTTGCTGATTCCTCTGCCTGGAATGCCCTTCCTTCCTCAATCTGACATTGCTCAACTATACTTCTAAGACTCTTCAAAATTCTTCACCTTTAAGAAGATGTTTTGGTTTTCTATTGCTACTATAACAAGTAACCACAAAATCATTGGTTTGCAACAATGCAGATTTCTTATAGTCTTGGTCAGAGCTCCAAAATGAGTCTGCAGAACTGTGCTTCTTCTGAAGGCACTTGGGGAGAATCTGTTTCCTTGCCTTTTTCGGCTTCTTGAAGCCACCTACATGCTTCCTCCATTTTAAAAGCCTGCAACATAATATCTTCTCATTCTTTTCTTCTGTTGTCACATCGCCTTCTCCTCTATGAGCCTCTGTCTCTTTCCTACAAGGACCCTTGTGATTACATTGTGCGCCCCCCAGATAATTCAGGATAATCTCCCCATCTCAAGGTCCTTAATTTAATCACATCTGCAAAGCTCCTTTTGCCATGTAAAGTAATATAGCCAGGAAGCGGGTGTGGCTCAATGGATAGAGCTCCGGTTTACCTTATGGGAGGCCCCGGGTTCGCTTCCCGGGGCCTCCTTGTGAGAGCAGGCCGGCCTGCGCGGCATGGTGGGCTGATGCAGCAGGACCTCACAGCAAGGGGGAGATAAGCGGACACGGAAGAAACACACAGCGAATTGTCACAGTAAAACACAAGCAGCAAGGGGGGGATAAATAAATAAATCTTTTTAAAAAGTAAATAAATAAATAAATAAATAAATA
>JAQZBX010051631.1:0-19333 GCA_029593785.1 Cabassous unicinctus | reverse complement strand
CTTGAGTAGATTTATATTTCAAATATGACTTGACTTCTGCCCATTTCTGGATGGAAGCTGGATAATTTTAGGTGGCAGAATGAGCCTCTGCCTTTGACTTAATGAAATGGCTTGTACCCCACCTGGAGGAAAACTATAAAGTCAGTCTTGACAGATCCCTTTAAAGGATCCTTTCAGTTTATAAACCACGAGGGGAACAGGACATCTCAGAGCATAACAAACGCTGTAACACATCTTTAGATTACTTTTGGCATGCCTCCTCTGAGATGCTGCTCTTACCATAGAACTATTATTCCAATTTCTTTAAGTCAGAAAAAAAAAATGAGCTTGTACTTTAGAGCACAACCAAATGCATAGCACTTTTCTAGGAACTGGAATAAAAAAGTAGGGGAAACTAACACTATGGAACATCTATTACCAGCAAGGCACGGTGCTACATGCATTTACGGCAATTCTCAATCCAACTCTGCAAAGTCGTTATTATGACTGGTATTAGGAAGATGGAAACTGAAGCATTGATAGGTTAAGTAAATAACCCGAGACGGCAACTACAAAGACCATTACTTTTCTATTGCACAAGGGGGCAGTGTGGAGCAGATAAAAAAGTACTCAAATGTTAATTCTGCCACTTATTAGCTGAGTTACTATTGGAAAGTCATTTATCCTCTCTGTGCCCCAAATTTATCATCTGTATAATAAGGAGAGGAATACAGTTCAGCTCTAGGGTTGTTATGAGATTAAATTAGACATCATAACAGCCTTGGGCACAAAGAAGTTTTTCATTGCCTGTTATAACATGACTTTCCTTTTTACATATGATACTCAGGGAGAAAGTTAGAAAAAAAAATCTCAAGAGGAGACAAGATATACTCATGGGAAAATGGGAACATAAAAGCATTAAATTTAACAACACCATTTATTGATATTATATAAGTTTAATTAGTATGGTAGAGCACTTAGTAGAAAAGCTTATCGTTAAGGCCATGTACATGGGTAGTGCAAATGCTAAAAGCCAAGAAAAGTTAGATGAGAGAGGGATCAATACTGAAGCCATGAGGAATGACACCTATCTTTCTCCCTAAGATAGCTTTGATTTTTAACAGTTCTTTATTTTTTTTAAAGGTAATATGTTCACAAGTTTCAAATATAAAAAAGCTGAAAAGTTCACAAGGAAAAGTTTACCCCCTCACTCCTATCCCCTTTTATATTATTCTGGAGTATTATTTATTTTTTTATATCACTTAAAAGCATATCATGGTCATTGTGGCATAATAATATATAAGGAGCTTCCTTTTATTTTTGTATCAGCATAACATTCTATTGTATGCATATATTATAATGTATTAAACCCTCATTGATGGGTATTTATTTTATAGCCAATCTTTTGCAACCAATAAAAATGTTGCAATGAATAATCTTGTGCATATATCATTTCACATTTGTATGAGACTCTCTGTAGGATTAATGTCTAGAACTGGGTTTTCTCAGTTATAGAATTTGTAAGGATGATAAATATTGGTAAATTCCCCACTGTAGTGGTTATAATTTACTCTCCCACCAGCACCTTATAAGTACTTAAAGCTTTTCCATACCAACATTTTACAAAACTTTTAGGTTTTTCCCAATCTGAGAGATGAAAATGGTAATTTAAACACCTATTTTTCATTTTATGAGGAAGGCTAGGCATCCACTTACACATACGTTTAAGAGCTATTTGTATTTTCTTTTCTGGAAAAAAGTCTCTTGCTAACTTTATCCTATTTTTTATTGTATTGATTATATGTCTTTATATGTGCTTCCATTATATTTCTCAGTTTGTCATTTGTCCTTTAACTATTGTGTTTTTTCCCATGCAGACTTTTAATATATAAATATAAATTTATATTTGGTTAAATTTAAGTCTTTTTAAGATGGCATTTAAGTTCCTTGAATTCAAGTAGAATTTTTTTTCCAGTGTGATTTGGATCCTTGGTTCCTTTTCATGTCCCTCCCCAACTGTGTATGCAAGAAAGTCCCCAAAAGATCTTTCTGCTGTTCTGTGACTCTGTTGCAGAGCTATCCTCCACTTCCCACACATTTCCCCCTTAATACTGGGAGCTTAAAAATATTAAATGTATGGATGGAAGGATGGATAAATGGATGAAGGAAATGTTGAGTTGCAGATGATAAATGAGGCCACAATGCAAGTGGACAGAAGTTTTTGGATTCCATGTAATTAATCGTTGGCCATATACAACATCTCTCACTTTGTGAGTGGCCATTAAATGTTAACAGACACTGTGCAACAAGTGGTAGAAAAGGAGGAAAAAAATGTGTAAATGTTCAGGACAAAAATAGCCCCAAAGTCTTCAGAACCTTGGACAGCACCAGGACAGGGCTGCCCTACGACAAATCATGAATAAAGAACTTATTTTGGGGGCACTGGGATTTTTTTTCTTGGCAGTTCTCCCCTGTTCCCATACCTAGAGGTATAGTGTCACTTCTCTTCTCTAAAACTGGGTACTGGTTTTTCAGCCATCCCTGACTCCCCCAACCCCAACTTGTTAATCCTGCCCTGCTCTTTGCAGATCTGTACTCTTGTTCCAGACCGTCCTTCAGGGCTGATCATTTTGTATAGAGCATGCTTTGTATAGAGCTGTCCTGAACACACAGGTCCTACTCTCATCTACTTGGCATTGTGGGAAATGATCTGATAAACAAATCACGCTAAGAAGCTAATGACTGCTACTAACTTACATGTTACTCCTTCAGCCTCTTATAGGAAGTTTCATATAATGTGATAGCTGACAATAGAGGCATTTTGAGCCTGAGGAATTTTGCTCAGAAGTTTACAGGTTATCTAGTTCTAGCAAGAAGCATTCTTATTTTTGGTACTTGTTGTCAGTAGATGAATTGTGTATGAGTCTTTAAATTAAAGAGAAAATGAAAGTAGATGTCCCATTATAATAGTGATGTCCATTTATAATTTCAGTGTCATGAGGAATTTGAGAGGGGGGAGAATTTGCCAGGAGTCAGAGCTATCAGACCCCTGAAAAAATCCTTTCATGATAACATCCCATGAGCTTCTGCCAACTTAATTCTACTTCAGGGTCAGCCGCAAATAGCTCATAAGGCATGCTGATTCTGTTTTGTATTTCATCTAATCCCTTTTCAGCACCCTTGATCACATACACATACATATATATTTTTTCTCCTCTACCCCTATTTCTCAGTCTGGCAAGTGGGATTTGACTCTGCCTTTCCAACACACTGCAGAACATTTTATGATCATCCTCAATAGCCAGGATAGACTTGTGTATTTAAGTTGCTAAATGCTTATCCTTGTGGAAGCCATTGCCTTGATTTTGCATAACAGCATGCTGTTTACTCCTGTTCAACGCATGACACCAGTGGGAGGGGATGTCTCAGGTCTTCACAAGAAAGTGAAAAGAGCTTCCCAGAAGGAGCATCCGATCTTGATGCTGACAAATAAGTACATATGCATTTATACATTTTTCTTAGATAATTCCAAGGGAGGGGGTAGGAAGTGGGAGAATGTCAGGGTGCTGCTTGCGGGCTGTCAGAAATGCTAAGGCAAAGCTTTTCATGATGCTTTAGTACTTCAAATGACTTAGCCATTGAAAAGAAAGACTGATGATTATAGAACCTTTAAATAAAAGAGTGGGGGTGGGGGCTTGAAAGGACCCTGAGAATGGAAAGGAGAAGCTAACATCTATTGAATACCTGCCATATGCCACACACCAGGGCATATATTACATATATTAATGTAAATAATTCTCATGATCATATGATTGAAGCATTTTTCACTTATTTACAGCTGAGGAAACAGAGGTTCTGAGAGATTAAATAATTTTCCTGAAGGCTCAGAACTAATACAGAGTAGAATAAGTCAGTCTCATTCCAAAATTCATCTCATTATGTTGTCCTGATCCCCCTCCCCAGCCCCACAATACACCCCTTTATTTTAAAGGTGAGAAAACTTAAGCCCAGAAAAGTAAGATGTCTTTCTTTCATTTCTCTGTCCAGAACAGGGGAGAGCAAAGGTGGAGAAGAGAGGAATCCTTTCATCGTCATCCTCTCATCCTTCGTGTCTTTAATGATGTGTTTTGATCACCACAGAGATTTTGCTGTTAATGTAGTTTGAATCCCTTTCATGACGGGTTCATTTAAGTGATGTGCATTTAATGAGTTGATGAAGTTGTTGCAGTTTGGAACTCAGATGGCTGCACAAGGTAGGGAACGAAAGCTTCTTCTAGCAACTAATTACTCAGCATGCCAGTTAATATGCAGAGGCTTTGACTGGGACCTGCATGTGCATGCTTGTGTGTGTGTGTGTGTGTGTGTGTGTGTATGTGTGTATGTGTGTGAGTGATTTTTCTTCCTTTTAGTGTCTCAGTTGATTCCTGCCAGCTAGACCACTCTGCTCATCCTAGGAAGCTTAAGGAACTTAGTGGTCCATAAATCATCCACTAAATCCCCAAATGAGACTCTGTCTATTGGAAATGGTAACAGTAAGTCTATCAAGAGTATACGAAGTCTGTGGCCTCATCATTATTGACATGACATCTTCCGAGTCAAGTCATGCTCTTTGTACTTGCTGTCTGAAGCTGGTGTTTGGAGATAAACTTGCTCTGTGTCATCCAGCCAGGGACTCTTAATGCAGGAGGGGAGGTGTGCTTTCCAGTGTGGCCAGCATGAGGCAGGTGCCAGGATAGCTAGTGCCAACCCCCTTTGGTGGGGCTGCTGATCCCTCTCAGGAGCTCCAGAGAATTAAGTCTCTGTGGTTCAACCATGCTGGGACTGGAGTTTCCCACAGGCAATGGAAGGTTCCATGAAGAGGAGTACTTCTCAGTAAAAGCAGCAAGGATGCAAGAGAAGTGGCTCTGAACTCAAAAGCACAAAACTGACTTTACAATCCTGACTGTAGCTTGTTCACCTTGTTACCTTAGGAAAATGATTGTTCTTATCTGGATTCTCATTTTCCCATCTGTGAAATAGAAATCATGGTAGCCGATGACCTGTCTTAGGATTGTTTCAGGGCTCAAAAGAGCTCATGTGTTTGAAGTTGCTTTAAAATTTTCATGGCCCTTCGTATATATTAAGTATTCTAATCTCCCCAGAGCAAAGTCCCATTGAGTCTTCATCCCTTATAAGTCTCCCCTGTGGTAGATAGAGCTCTGAGATGGCTCCTAGATTCCTATGCCCTTGCAGACATGCCCTGTGTGAGACTCTCCCCTTGAGTGTGGGCAGGAACTGTGACTATGATGGGATGCTCACTACTCTGATGATGTCAGGTTGTATAAGACTCCGTCAGAGCAGCCTGAAGTGAAATTTCTCCTGCTAGCCTTGAAGACATAGCCACTATGACTTGTATAACTGCAAGGAAATGAATTATGCCAACAACAAAGTGAGCTTGGAAGAGGACCCTGTATTAGTCAGCCAAAGGGGTGCTGATGCAAAATACCAGAAATCTGTTGGCTTTTATAAAGAGTATTTATTTGGGGTGGAAGCTTACAGTTACCAGGCCATAAAGTGTAAGTTACTTCCCTCACCAAAGTCTGTTGCCATGTGTTGGAGCAAGATGGCTGCCAATGTCTGCAAGGGTCCAGTCTTCCTCTTCTCTCCTCTAGGGCTCTGTGGTCCCAGCTTCTTCCAATATCAGCTGTAGGCTGGGATAATTCTCATCTCTCTCCCAGGGCTTGTTTCTCTCTGGGCTCAGCTGCTCTGCTCTCTCCACAAGGCCAGCTGTAAACTATCAGGCAAATGACTCATCTTTTTTCCCAGGGCCTCTGTCATGTCTATGGAGCTGTCTCTACACCTCTGAGTTCCTCTCCTGTGTGTTTACTTTGAGAGGCTCCAGCATTGAAACTCCAACTAACTCATCTGACTTGTGTTCTCTGTGAGTCTCCACCCACCAAGGGGGTGGGGACTCAATGTCCTACTGACATAGCCCTATCAAAGCCTTAATCATAATTTAATCAAGTAAGAGTGAAACCTCTGAATCCAATACAATCTAATGTACCCAGAGGAAAAGACCAATTTACAAACATAATCCAATGTCTATTTTTGGAGTTCATAAATAATACCAAACTGCTACAGACACCAAGCCTCACTTGGGACTTTAGCCTTAGCCGATACCCTGATTTCAGCCTTGCGATACCCTGAGCAGGGAACCCAATTAAATCTTGCCCAAATTTCTGATACAAACTAATACACCCATTTCTTTCTTTCTTTCTTTTTTTTTTTTTTTTTTTTTTTTTTGCATTTCCACTGCTACCAAATAAATTCAGACGAGTGTCATTTTTTATCTGTACTATTCTCATAGTCTTCTTGAAGCCAATCTTCCTTTCTCTCCCCACATCATCTCCTGGTAATATATTCCATACCAAGCCATGTTAATTCTACAGACTGTGTACCTTGATTCTATTGGTGAACATTTTTTCTCACTTTCAGTTTTCTTAAATAAGGTTGTGTCCCATGAAGGATGTATACATTTACTGTAGTGTTTGTTTTCTTCTCCCAAAAATCTAATTAAATTGGTGTCAAAGAATTGAGGAAATTTGGTAGCTCAGTCTTAAACATGACTGGTGTAGCATGAAGTAAATTCTAATGAGAGCCTTCAGATACTTTCCAGGAGGAGAAAAGAGAGTTCCCTTCTCATTACCTCTTTAACAGCATCAACAGCAAAATACCCTGACTCCTGGAGCTTGCTCTAGGAAGAAGCTGTTGCAGGCATCGTCAAGATTTGGCACATTGGCATTTATTGTCCTTCCCCTCATTCTCATCAGCATCCCAGATTCCTTTGTCACCCCTTTTCTTCTTTGGCACTCATGACCTGCCTCCCTGGGATAGACTATTCCCTGATTTCCTAACAATACCACAGATGGTGACACATTTCTTAGGATTTTCCCATTTATCCTGGCTCTGATCTATCAGAGACCATCTGGGACTCCCTCCTAGGGATCCCAGTCTATCCCATTCATTCCCTTCCTTAAGCCTTGATTAGGTTTATTTTAGTCCAAGAAGAGAGGCATAGCAGTCAGGAGGGTCACATATCACTCATTAGTTATATGACCTTAGGACACTCACTCCTCTCTCCCTGGTCTCAGTCTCCTCATATGTGCAATGAAGTGTTCTCTAGGGTTTCTTCTGGTCTATGATGAAGCCCAGACCTACCTTGTTCACCCTCATTTCAAATCTCCTTTTCAAAGCCATAGCAGAGGGCAGGCAGTGGTGGTGACCTTCATCCTAGCAGGTTGTTGGGGAGAGGTTGGGGTCCTCTTGCTCATCCCATGTTCTCTGCAGATGTCAGAGCCATAACTCAGATTTTCCCACAGCACGTTTTCCTGCACAACCAGACTAACTGACATCCTTCTGTCAAGCTCATTCCTGCAGATGTTTCCAGTTCTCATCACTTTATCATAATTGTTATGATAAGCATTTCTGTCAAAATGGTAGTAAAAACTCAATTTTCCTGAGCAAAATTAACAACAAAAAGTGCTCGCAGCTCGTGCAACCTGGTTATTAAGCTGTAGCAAGAATTGACTGCAGCTGTGAAATAAGATATAATTAAAATCTGGAGTCCTTCACCACGAATCTGGTTTGTGCATTTGCAATGTTGTAGATACATGAATTACTGGGGCTGACCAGCTCAAGCTGTCAATTGGGAACCTGCCCAGTGGAATTATATCCATCTGAATGTCAGAGAGAAAGAGAGAGGGGAGGTGAGTACACATTTAGGGAAGTACAGCAATCACTTGGCTAAATATGCAAGGTGGGGAGGTAGAGGGGAAAATCTCCCTGCCTTCAGCTGTGTGATTTTGGACGAGTCATTTCTCACTCCAATGCTCAGCTTCCACTTTGATCATATAAAGAGAGGGAAGTATATTATTCATAAGATGCTCAGCTTTGACTTTATTGGCTGCTATTCTGTCTGTATAAGGTAGAAAGAACAGGTCCAGCATGAAGAACTTGGAGCAATAAAAGCAAAAATATTACAGGTTCATTAGAGAAAGACAAGACTCATGAAAATGAAGACAAACCTCTGAAATGCAGAGCAGTGGGCTTAGTTACTCTAGTTGGTCTTTTATTCAATATACATGGACACCATTATCTAACTTTTTTTTCTAAATGACCATGTTTATTATTAAATACATCTACAAAACTCTTATCCTCCAAAGTCCTTTGCTGGGCTATTAATGATAATGTTTTGCTTTTTATAAAAGAAAAAAAAAAGATAAAACGGACTGCATCAAATTTAAAAACTTGTATGTTAAAGGGCACTATCAAGAAAGTGAAAAAACCACCCACCGAATGTGAGAAAATTAAGGTGAACCATATATCTGATAAGGGTTTACTATTCAGAATATATGAAGAACTGCTAAACAAAACAAAAACAAAATGAGAAATAACCCAATTTAAAATTGGGCAAAGGATTTGAATAGACATTTCTCTAAACAAGATATACAAGTGGCCAATAAGCACATGACAAGATGCTCAGAATCATTGGTCATCAAAGAATGCAAAACGACAATGCAATACCACTTCACACCCACACTTTATACGAGGATGGCTATTATTTAAAAAAACCCAGAAAATAATAAGTGCTGACAAGGATGTGGAGAAATAGGAACTCTTGCACATTGCTGGTGACACCATGGAATGGTGCAGCCACTGTGGAAATCAGTTTAGCAGTTCCTCAGAAAATTGAAAATAGATGTATTAGTCAGGACTCTCTAGAGAAACAGAACCAGCAGAAATATGATTCTTAATATATATGTAAACATTAAGGGATTTATTATGGAACTTGGCTCACGTGACCATGGGTACTGGCAAGTCCATAAGGCAGGCTGCTAGTTGCAAATGCAGATGAAGGTGACAATTAATTCCCCAAGAGATGCTGGCTGTTTGAAGTAGAGATAGAAATTCTTCTTTCTGCCTGCTGAAATCATCAGTTTTCCTTTTATGGCCTTTAACTGATTGGTTAAGTCTTCTCTCATTGCTGAAGGCAATCTCCTTTTTTGATTGTAGATGTAATCAGCCATAGATGACAACAACTGAATGATTTAAATCTTCGAAATGCCCTCACAGTAACAATCACAGTGCTGGCTTGACCAAACAACTGGATACCATAGCCTAGCCAAGTGCACACATGAAATTAACCATCACAATTGAATTACTAGATGACACAGCAATCCCACTTCTTGATATATTTCACAAAGTATTGAAAGCAAGGACTTAAACAGATAGTTGCACACTGATGTTCATTGTGGCATTATTCACAATAGCCAAAAGATGAAAGCAACCCAAGTGTCCATCAACAGATAAATAGATAAGCAAAATATGTTTTTATACTCAATGGATTATTATACAGTTGTATAATAATGAAACAGTTATATCAGAATGAAGTTCTGATGTATGGTACAACATGGATGAATCTTGACTATTGAGTGAAATAAGCCAGATACGAAAGACAAATGTATGATCTCACTTATATGAAGCACCTGGAAGAAACAAACTTCATAGAGGCCCATAGTAGTTTATAGGGTGCCAGGGGAAGAGCATGGGGCAGGAAGAGTGGGATAGTTAATTAGTGAAGAGTGTTTGTTCAAGATGATGAAAAGTAGGGGTAATGGATATTGTTGATGGTAACACAATATTGGGAATAAAATTAATATTACCTAATTGTACACTTGAACATGATTAAAATAGGAAATTTAAAATTGTATATTTGATACTACAATAAAAAGTTTTTAAAAAGTCAGAGGATTATTTTGTGACTGACCTTTGTATGACCCCTCCATTCTACTGCCACCACAACCCCCCTTCCCCACAGATCTTCCAATCTTTCACATTCATTTCAAAGGAAAGGAATCTGTCTATTTTGGGTATTATGGATCTCAGGACCTCAATAGGCATTTGAGGTTTTGACTTCACTTATATATGCCTTAGGTCTATTGAAACAAGCTGTTTTCTAAGTGAGAATATTTTTTATGCCTTACTTATTTATCCAGAGCTCAGAAAACCCTGGTCTTCCTACTTTGGGTCCTTCTGAGGCAGTGGATAGTGAGCCTATAGATGGGGATCTGCTTTGGAGCAGTGGTATAGGAGGGGAAAGTTGTGATCAGTAGGGCATCTGGAATCTAAACATCTGCCAACCCTAATGACATGATAGAGAAGGCTGTCCACTGGGGGCTGGTTAATGAATTATAGCCACATTCTGTCTCTCACTGAGTCTGCTCCTGGGCACTCTTAGTGGTTTAGCCACATGCACCTTTCCCCTAGTCTGCTTCCTTCTAAAATCCCAAAAGTTTCCATCCTCCAATGTCCATCTTGTCTCCTGTGCCCTCTTCACTGGGGCCATGGTAGGAACACCCCCAAGTCACTAGGATTTTTCTTGAACACTAGACAAGTTGTGTGGAGCTGGAGGAGCACCTTTTTCTCCCTGGACCTTTGTTTCCTTAACAGCCAAATGTGGGAATTGGACTTGATAATCTTCAGGTTTTCCTCCAGTTTTGACCTGTCATACTTCAAAGACAGATGCAAGCAGCTGTGACTGGATTCTAACAGCATTGCCATAAAGATTCTTAGACTATATTTCTTCTTCCAAACACTTGATTTGGGCTCCCATGGGTTGACGTTAAGTCCTGGCTCCAGCCCCTCAAGATAAAAGCAGGTGAATCTGAAATGGGACTACTAAGGGAAAGGGAGAAAGGTCACTAAAATATGGCAGACACCAGGTGCCCGTCTTGTCCTGGGAACTGGCACCAACATTGGTGGCACATCACCTAGGAGCTCAGGCTGTTGATTTCAACTGCCTCGGTTCAAATCACAGCTCCGTTGCCTTGGTCTGCCAGCTGCTATAACAAATACCATACAATGGATTGGCTTAAACAACAACTATCTAATATGTTACGGTTTCAGAGGCTAGAAGTCCCAACATCAAGGTCATCTTTAGCAAGGTCATGCTTTCTCCATGAATTCTGTAGCTTTCTGGCACTGGTTGGCTACAATCCTTAGGGTTCCTTCACTTGCATCTCTGCCTCCCGTTACATGGTGAGCCCTCTCTTGTATCTGCTTTTCCAATTTCATCTTCCTGTGTGACCTTCTCTAGGTAACTGTGTTTGAATTTTCCTGCTTATAAAAGACTCCAGTAATTCAGATTAAAGTCCACCTTGATTTAGTTGGACTATATTTTAACTAAAAAACTTCTTCAAAAGCTTCTATTTACATATGAGTTCACACTCACAGGAACATGATTTAAGATTAAGAACATGTCTTTCATTGAAGTACATAATTTAACATATCACAAATGCTAAGTATCTGTATAACCTTGGGTAAGTTATCTAACTCCTTTCCACCTCAATCTCTTGATCTGTAAGATGGGATGAGAACACCCATCTTTTGGAATCATTGCCAGTGATTAGACGCATTTGTACATTCAAAGAACTTAAAAAAGAAATGGACACCCCTCTACCAACACATTACATTGTTGTGAAACATTTGTTACAGATTATGAGGGGTGTTGTATGGGAATTCTGCACATTTGCATGATTGTTTTATAAGTTCACAACTTCTCTAATAAAAATATATCTTTTAAAAAGGAAATGGACACATGGTAAGTGCTTAATAAAAGTTAGCTCTTGTTACTACTATTCAATCTTCACATACCCCTTTACAAATATGGAAACAGACTCAGAGAGGTTAAGTAGCTTGCCTGAACTCATCTAGACATTTAGAGGTACAGTTGAGATTCAAATCTAAGTTTGTCTGACTTCAAAGCCACATTTTTTTTTCTACACCTAGGGCTTCATAGATGAGGGTATAGAAGAATTATCCTCCCCTTTGATTTTTTTTTTTCTTTTTTGTTTCCTCTTTGATTTTGACTTACATTGTCACTATGAAAACATGTTCAGAAAACCTGGAACTCACTGTTCCTTTCCCAAATGTAGACTCTTGTAAAGGAAGGTGACTGTTGTCCTGAACCTTCACTGTCTTGAGCATGAAATTAGGCTGAGCCCAGTCCCTTTCCACAGGCCCTTTCCACAGGCCAGAGTGGGGGAGGCAGAGAGCAGGCTTCCTTTGGAGTCAGACAACCTAGCTTCTCTGAAGCTCGATTTCCATGTCTGAGAACTGGAACCCTGTACACCTGTCTTGCATGGTTGTGGTGGGGTGGCACGATAACCGCCCCCTTCAAGTTTCCTGGCATATTGTCCAGGAGGTGCTCTCAGTTCTTGTTAATTTTCTTTCCACTTCCCTTTTCTTCCTCTGACTGCTGCTTGAGCTGCTAATTCTTCCCAACCATCTGAAACTCTGTGTCTATGATCTACCAACCATTTCTACATTTTTATATATAAAAATAAAAGCTTATTGAGGAATGTAATTGCTCCAGGATTTCCCGCCTTGAAGCCTCTTTGGGCAACCGGAGTCTCTCTGGCTTTCTCTCGAACTGTTTCTGATGTTAACATTTTAATAACACATTCAGAATGTTTTTGTGTTATGAATTCTAATATAGATGGAAGTTCTTCCCAGGAGATGTTTTTAAATCAGGTGTTTTTAAGTGAATAACTCAACATCCACATTCATGCTTCTGTGACTAAAAGTAATTTTTTCTTCCAGTTGTCAAATTGCTCTTGTTTTTAGGCAGCTCTGAGGTGGTCACCTGCTTTGTTCCATATTTCTTTTGCCTTTCTCTGAGGAGCTACTGCACTCTGAAAACCCCATATTGCAGTGAGTGCATGCGTGTGTGTGTTCTGTAGAGTCAAAAAAGCTTGTCCCCAGGTTAATGTCGACCTCGTCTCCCACATTTGTTGGAGAAAAAATAGCTAGAACACCTGCGAAAATATCTTGTTAAAGATGCCTTCCTAAGTAACAACCCTGCACCTATTCAGTTGTGCTACTCTGCTTCCTTCTGGTGTTGAAGAGTGGGGACTGCTCCATCCAGGAGGAGCCCCAGCTTCTGTCTTGCTCAGTACAACAGAGACACACCTTGTGGGTTTCCCAGCTATTGGACAGTACATGATCTCTGGAACCAGAAAGTTTCCTGGGGAGGAGGGAAGAGACAGCATCACTGGTGTGGGAGTGTGGTCCTAACAGTGTCCTAAACTGTTGTTCCCAAGAAACACTCCTTCTGAGAGATATGACTAGCTCTGGGTACACAAGTTTTGGTCACAAATTCTTGGGGGAATACCATTTCTCTAGCTCTTTCCCAGATTGTCCCGATGCCTGTTTATATATTAAGGGCTCTCAGAGTCCTGCAATAAACAATATTGGCTTTCTTTCATGAGCATTTCCTAAAGTTGTTTCAATAAGGAACACATTTCTTGGTGTGCACATACTAAATCTTGCAAAACACTGTTCAGAAGGACATCAGTGTGAGCACTGATAAAGAATAGACGAATCCTCTGGAAAAGATCACGGAAACTGCATTCATTCATTTTGAAGAAGACTGGGAAACAATTTCATTTTGGGCATTATAGGTCATAGAGCCTGAAAGAATAGAATATTTGGGCTAGATAGGATCCAAGACTCAGTCAGTCCAACCTTGACCCTTGCTTAAGGTCACGAATAAGTGGAAGCAGAATGGGTGATGACTGAAAACTGTGTCTTCCAATGACGGCACAGGGTACCACAGATGCCAAGATACCTGCTATATTCCAGAAATGTGAAACAGGGAGGAGAAGAGAGATGAAAACTGCTGAAGGAACAATGCAGAATAGACAAAATAATTTTTATATAGTTTCTTAGACTGGTTTCCTGGGAAAGGTGAGGAGTGGCCAAGCAGTGATGCACATAAAGCATGTTAAAAAGCTTCTGGCAAGAGAAAAATAAGGATCAGAGTAGAAGAAACTGTGTCTGCCCAGGAAAAGGGTGTGGAAAGGAGGGGATGCAACACCTGCAGACAGTTCTAAACACTGCACAGAGAATGGCTTTTAGAGACATTTGGCAGAGAATAGGGAAAAGAAAAAGTGGACATGCTCCAGCTACAAAACAAGACATATGGAGATTTATATATATATATTTTGTTCTTTTTTTGTTGTAGTTTTTAGGATTTATATTATAAAAAGCCAGAAGAGGAAGAATGAGGAATCAGTTTTGGAGATAAAGACTCTCTGGGGGAAGTGGATGTGGCTCAAGCGATTGGGCCCTCCCATCTACCATATGTGAGGTTCTCGGTTCGTTTCCTGGGGCCTCCCAGTGAAGGCGAGCTGGCCCGCGTGGAGAGCTGAGGCAACAAAAAAGAGACAAAGAGAAGAGACCAAAAGAGAGACAACAAACCAGGGAGCTGAGGTGGCTCAAGCGATTGAGTGCCTCTCTCCCACATTGGAGGTCCCAGGATTGGGTCCCAGTGCCTCCTAAAGAGAAGACGAGAAGACAAGCAGACAGAGAGCATGCAGCGAATGGACACAGAGAGCAGGCAGCGAGCACGCACGCACACACACACACACACACACACACACACACAAAGGGTGGGAATAAGTAAATAAATCTTAAAAAGAAAAAGACTCTGTGGGACAGAAGCAATGCTGAAATGTGTAAGTCAACAGTAGTGATGGATACCTTTACTTTTACAGCACTTTACAGTTTGCAAAGCACTTTCACCTGTGTGGTCCCACTTCTCTCAGCAGCTCCACAAGGTTCTGACATAAAGAGAGCTGGTGATAAGGCTCAGTATGAAAAGAGGAGGGCAGCATAGGGGGATGTTTCAGCTTATGAAAGTAAATGTTTATGGTATAGCAGTAAAGCACCCAGACTATGGAGTCAGACTGCCTGGGTTCAAATCATAGCTCCACCACCTAGCAGCTGCATGACCTTGGGTAAATTATTTAACCTCTCTGCACCTCAGTTTCCTCAAATATAAAACGGGGGTAATCACAGTACCTACTCCTAAGCGTTCATGAAGATATTTTTATGTTAATTTTTATACTACTTAGAGGAGTGCCTGACAGTAAGAGATAGGTAAATGCTTGAGAGAAGTGGGAAAGCCTCTGTTCACAAGTGAATTCCTCTGCATTTTTAAATAACACTTGTTGAGACAATAAATTTAGTGTTGAATCCATTTAAAAGGAGGTGTTTTTGGAGTTGGTGATATAAATGTATATATATGCAAAGTCAAATACAGGGAGAGATTAAGCTGTAGATGGCTCAACCCAAAGACTGGGAAATGCCTCCAGGGTATTTCAAGACCCAGAAAACTTTCTGACTTTACTCTCTCTGGGAAAATGGGGCAACCTCGTGGGCAGACCCTGCAATGCCAACTTTCTCCAGAATATACGCGGTCTCTGTAGACCCAGTGAGGGCTCCCTTTCCTGCGTTCCTGTCGACATTGGCCTCAAGGTCAAACCTAAACCTGGTGGCTGGCGTCTACTCCCTGACTACAACTCCGTGCGCTTCTCCACTTCTTCCCCCAGGCCACACATAGTGGCCCAAAGCCTCCCAAGCTCAAAGACAGAGCCAAGGCAACGCTGCCCCCCAAGCAGGATGTCGCTCACTCTGCTTACTCTTTGAATTCCTACATGAGATACTGTGTGCTATTAGCTTTACTCAGTGTTTGGCACACGGAGAAGGCTAAATGGTGACTTTTTGATTATTTTGGCCATCTGTGTGTTTTCTGGGTACAGACGGGCTGGCTTAGCCCCTCTGAAAACCAAGGAGGGTGGGGAGTGTGTCCCATGACAACTCCTGGTTCCCCTCTCCCCTCCCAGAGCCTGGGGCCCCAGGAACACCTGGACAGGGATGGCTCTTCCCTGCTTTTGGCAGGTGCAGTTTCGGGAGAGGCAGGCAAGCAGGATGTCTGAGTGACAATAAGTCCTCGGAGCTCCTCGAGAAGGGCTAAGTACAGTAATTTGTTGTAATGACTCAAATTTAAAACAATAACCCAGAGACATAATAGCTCGGGCCAAGAATACCTACTGTATGTGATGGGCTGTTAATGGGAAGCGAACGGTTTGATTTGGTGGCAGAGAATTTTCAAATGGCTTTCACGCTGGAGGTGTACTATGTATTGTGCAGTGCTAAGTTTCCTATCAGGGTTAATTTGGACCACTTCCTCTCTGCCTGCCGAGAGCCATTCTCCTGATGGAGGCCCCTTTACTGAGCCACTTTCCCCGCAACTTGAAGCAAATTTCTGAGGCAGCGCTCTTCTCATCCTCTCTGTTTTTCCTTTTCTCTTCCCTCTCCATCTTCCTTGCGGTGAAGGTGCTACTTCAAAGCCACTTTCGTAAGAGAGAGATGGGGAGTGAAGACAGTGTAGCCGCAGGATCTGCCCCTGGCCGGGTGGAGAGGTCTGGAAATCTGGCCAGACCTGGGAAAGATTCACGGATCACCGTTGAGGCTGTTGTTCAACCCATGGTGGAAGGTCCTGGGAGGCCCGTGACCATGGCAAGGTCTCCCTGCTGCCCCAGCAAAAGGGCTGGGACGGTAAACCATTTCCCTCTCCCCATGCTTTCTCTGAGTCTTCCTTTCTCTCCTTTCCCATCCTTCACATCCCCACTTCTGATCGCCTTGACTGAAGACCCTTGTACAACTCATTCCCAGCACCTGTCATCTCTTGGGGGCAACCAAGTGGTTAAAGGATGTCAAGTCTGAAAGGGAGTTTAGACTCTTGGACGTCACTGAGTCCAACCTCTCACTCAGGGAAGTAGTTCTCTTCCTGCTTTCTCCTCTGTTTGGCTCTTCCTTCCTGGCATTGCCCCACCAGTGTCTGCTATAGACCCACTCAGACTTGCACCACCAGGGTAGCGTTCCCTATGCCAGCATTCTTGTGTTGTCCTCGACCAAAATTACCATCTTCTCGGTGCCCTTCGCTCTGCAAATGTAGCCTAATGCTTTCAAGCTCGATGTGAGTGGCAGTTAATCCAATGGTTTGCCTCCTTGGGGGACTCTTAAGGAATTAAGCTCTACGTGTGGAATTCCATATGATCGTGATGGCAGGCTGTGAGGAACACACGCATGCACATGTGCACACACCTGCACACACATGCATGCACACACCTTGTGTGTGTTGTGTAGAGAGGCTTTCACATCTCAGTACTAAGAAGGCAGGCTCCACTCATGATTCTGTGTAAGGAAATAATTCTTTTGCAAAGAGTCAACATATTCTATTCAGCAAATAGTCCCTAAGGATTTATTATGTGCCAGGCACTCTTCCAGATGCTGGGACAGGGCAGTGGGCCAGGCGGATATGGTCCCTATGCTTGGGGAGCTTACTGAGCTCACTTTAGAGGATTCATGAAGAGGTCGGCCATGGGTACAGGTACTGCATATCGTCCACACATAGAGCACTGGCTTGAAGCTCGATGGGCACGATAGAGTCCTTGCCTTCAAACACTGACTTCTCTAACATTTCCTTTCACTCCTGGAGTATAAGCAAGTCTTTGACTTGGGTGTTAAATAGGTCTAGTTTTGAATCCTCACCCCACCACTTAGCAGTTGAAACTTTCATTTCTGCATGCACACAAGGAAAACACTCTGATGTTGTGAGGGATTTGAGAGGGCAGGTCCCAGAGTAAGTCAGAGTTGGGTCACACAGATGGACCTGCATCTTCTCATCTCTCCTTTGACCCACCACTTGCTAATGGTGTGAGCTTGAACAAGTTACTTATCTTCCTGGACCTCAATTTCCTTGTCAATAATTGAGAGTTTTAAAAGAATCAATCCCATACTTTGGTTGTGGACATTGGCTGAGTTAATGCAGGAAAAGTGCTTATAAGAGTGCCTGGCAAATAGTAGCTTTTCAAAAAGGTTAGTTGTTATCATTTTACTGCTGGGGAAACTGAGTCCAAGAGAGGGGATAAAATTTGTCCAAGGACAAGTAGTTAGAGGCTCAGCTGGTCCTAGCACCATTCTCAAACCAGTGGGTTCTCTGAACACTCCTGGGGTCATTCATTTGAAAAGTATTTATTGAGAGGCTGTATTTGTTGTACAGCCCTGGAATCAGACAGACCTAAGTTCAAATTCAAACCTTATTAATTAGGTTTGAAAATTTGTGAAACCTTGAAATTTGTGTGCCCTTGAGCTCTGAACTTAACCTCTACAGGTCTCTGTTACTTCACCTATAAAATAAGGATATCATCTTCATTTGGTTACTGTAAGGGTGAGGTTAGAATGAATGTAAATACTTAATCACACATTGTAAACATTCATAAATGTTTGTGGCTAATGTTTATAGTGGTTAGGATTAAGTTAGGATGTGCCTATCGAAATAATAGTGGCTTAAAAGCTGCAGGGTTAATTTTCTCATGTAAAAGGAGTATGTAGTTAGGCAGACCAAGAATAGTGTGGCAGTGCCACAAAGCCATCAGCAACTCAGTTTCTTTCCTCTCTATGTAGCTTCTATCCTCAAGGTCACATCATGATCCAATATGGCTACCAGAGATCCAGCTATCACATCCATATTCTGAACAGCATAAGGGAGGAAGTGTGTGTGTTTGTGTGTGTGTGTGTGTGTATGTGTGAGGTGAAGGAGACAAAAAAAGCAGATTATGTTTCAGCTGAGTCAGCTTCCTTCAAAAAGACATCTCAGACATTAATACTTTGTTTATATCTCATTTGGCTAGCACTGAATCACATGGTCACACCTTGCTGCAAGGAATGCTGGGAAATATAGTCATATCACTGTTCTCCATAAAATCCAGTCCCTGTTACTAAATTTAAAAAAGGGGAAATGGATATTGGGAAGACAGATGGCAGTCTCTGCTAGATTGTACTTATTGTTTTTATAGTTGGTGTTACTACATGCCAGGAACCTGCCCTTCAGGAATTTGCAGTTTTTAATGTAAGGTTATAAATGTTGTGAAAAGAGGCACATAGTAAGTGATGCGGGCATACTTAGGAGGATGAGATTGACTCGATCTGAAGGAATTAGAGAAAATGTCATAGAAGTGATGTTTGAGGTGAGACTTGATGCTTGAGTGGTTTGCCAAGAGACTGTGAGGGAAGGGAATTCTTGACAGAAGGTACACACACACACACACACACACACACACACACACAGAGTCTAGTTTCATCAGCCTGGCCCCTGATTGTCTGGAAATGGACTTGTTGGAAACCGTGCTACTGGAAGGGGGTGAGGCAATGACTGCTCTGGAATTTGTGTAATCCACAGGGCCACCAGGGCAGACGGTGAGGGGTGCCGAGCCCTGGATCCACGAAGGTTTCCCGATTCTCTCTTCCAATTTCACCAGACAGCAACCTATTTGTTAAATTAAAACCAGCTGGTTATTGAAAGAAACATATTTATTGGGAATTAACTGCCATGTGCAAAATGAGTATTTACTACCTACTTGTCAAACCTCAGTGAATTTGTGTTTAATAATCATTTTTTTCAATTAAC
>JAQZBX010051630.1:0-19329 GCA_029593785.1 Cabassous unicinctus | reverse complement strand
TTTTTAAAAAGTACCCCATGTTTGCAAAGGAATGGAGAAATTGGTGGGCATACACAAATCCTTTAAATTAGTACTACCTTCCTGGAGAACAGTTTGGCAATATGAATATTTATGCCAATTGGCCCAGCAATTCCACCTCTAGGATCATATCAAGAACAAGTGAGAAAAGATGGGCATAGGATGTTTACTGTAGTTTTACTTATAATGAAACAATTTAGAAACAACTTAAATATCCAACTATAGGGGACTGATTGACTAAATTATGATGCACCTCCACAAGGAAACAACTTAAATATCTAACTATAGGGGACTGATTGACTAAATTATGATGCACCTCCACAAGGCATACCAAATAGCCAAGAAAAATAAGGTTTAAGAGAATATGTAATAAAAAGAGAAAATGTTCCCAATAAAGTCAATAAGTGAAAAAAGCAGGTTTTAAAATATGATGTAATAGTAACTCACCTTTCAAAAATGTGTGCATGCTTAGAAGAAAGAAAAATATTAAGTGTTTCCTAATGGTGGTAGATAATTATTTCTCTATTTTATAAGCTTTCTATAATAAGTAGGCTCTTAGTTTTATAAACAGCAAAAAACAGTGTTGCATTATTGCCCCTTAGAATAGGTGGTAAATTTTAATTTATTATCATTAAAGAAACAAAAGGTAAGTCATTTCTTCTCAAAGACACATAACATTTTCCTGGGTTTTCAAACTGAAAATCATGTAAAATTTCATGTAAAAGCTGTAGCAAGAGACAAATAGGAAGAGGAGGGGTCAGTATAATAATTTAAGGGACTGGAAACATAAATATTTCTTAGATTTATCATTTTAAATAGAGTGGGAAATGACAAAATTATAGCTGATTAATACTGATTTTCAAAGCCTAAAAAACCAGGTCAGGTGAAATGTACCTATTATTTTTAACAGATTGAAAAAACATAAATAACAAATAACTATAATTTGTGTAATGGTATGTGGTTCATTACTGGTATAAATGGAATAAATGGAAAATAATGAAGTTTTCTATTCTTTAAATCAAAGACAATACAGACTATTTTTACCTTTGATGGTTTAACACTACCTTATATTACAAAACTGGATTAGGAAGAAAATCACTTTCTGATTTTATTTTAAAAGGATGAAAAGTTATTCTCTAAGACTTTACATTTATTATAATGTTTACAAAGCAGCTGCTACATAAATGAGACAGAGCTATGTTCTCTTTTTGTTTTTTAATTAAAGATTTATTTTATTTATTTCTCCCTCCTCCCGTTGATTTTGCACTCACTGTCTGCTCTCCGTGTGTTCTTCTGTGTCTGCTTGTGTTCTCTTTAGGTGGCACCAAGAACCGATCCTAGGACCTTCTGGAATGGGAGCGAGGCGCTCAATCTCTTGCGCCACCTCACAACCTGGTCTGCTGCATCTCTTATTGTCTCTCCTGTGTGTCTCTTTTTGTTGCGTCATCTTGCTGCGCCAGCTCTCCTGCGCGGGCCAGCACTCCGCGTGGGCCAGCTCTCCACTCAGGCCAGCTTGCTGCGCAGGCCAGCTTGCCTTTCACCAGGAGCCTCTGGGAATCGAACCCTGGACCTCCTATATGGTAGACGGGAGCCCAATCGCTTGAGCCACACCTGTTTCCCAGCTATGCTTTCTTAAGTGACAATAATTTATAATATGGTATTTAAAAACAATCACTGAAAAAATGATTAAAATGTCCTAGGTTATGATCTGGATTTTATACTACCTCACTGAACACGAGTTTGTTATATATATACATAAAATATATATAAAATTATCATATCTTCTTCTCAACTACTGAGCCACATAGGCTCTCCTGAGTTGGTTTTTTTCATTTGTTTGTTTTTTTGTTTTTAGGAGGCAACGGGAACTGAACCTAGGACCTCCCATGTGGGAAGCAGGTGCTCAATCGCTTGAGCCATATCTGCTCCCCATGCTATATTGTTTAAGAAGCATTTTTCTAGAACCAAATTAAAGAAGCTTTCCCAAGTCACACAGCTGATAAATAGTAAAGCTGGGATTCAAACCCTGGTCTCTTGGATTCAAGTTTGTACTATTTTCACTACCTTCAAGAACCAAGAGAAATAGACTAATTGAATGCTAAAATTAAGGAATACCTTATGGTTGTAGTTTTAATAGGGAATGCTACCACACTAAAACAAAACAAAAAAAACAAACAAACCTTATTTGTTTGCCAACAGTTTCCCTCCCCTCATAAACACTGGCAAATCTACATTTGCTTAGAGAACTTAGATCCAAACCATGTGTTTGACATTAAATGAGTAGATAACTGAACAATTTTGTTGCAAATCTGTCAAAAATATACATTAGACTGTCAAATTATGACCTAACTGATTTTTAGAGACGTTGAACTATAGGTTCAATGATAGGAGTTTTCTGTTCAGGGAACCCTAATTTGATCATACAAATAAATGAAAAAAGAAGCAAAATGAATCACTATACACATTTTATAAGTATTTATTAAGTATGTAAAAACAAAAACTTAACATAAAATCTTACATAAGTGTTGGGTTGGGGAATTCTTTGGCTGTGCTCAGTTGGCTGTGGGAAGGGGTAGAAAGGTATGGTGCCTGTGGTGACTACTGCTTTGACTTCTAGTTTCTATTAATATGCACTAATAATCACAATTTCAGATTTTTACTTATTGGAAGATCAGGGCTGAGTTTCTCTCCAAATTCCTTAAGATTGGGTTCAGTTACCTCACCCAGCTTTCCCTAATGATTTTCATCTTTTCCACAAAAATGTTCTTGCTCACGATGGAAAAAAAATCTTTTGTGGTTACATCGTATTTTTATCTGTTTGAGGGGAGGACAACACTCTTTTGACAGATTCATTGCACAACTGAGGGGCATATTGATTACTTGAGTCTTATCATGATCCAGTCAGACCAGCAGACATTTTCTATGTCATCAATCAGGCCATTATTAATTTTTTAAGCCTTGCCTACAAGATGGTTTTAAATAGGAAGTAGTCCTAGTCAGAGTCGCCTGTAACACATATACTTCCTTTACTTTTTTAGGTCATTTTGAACATAATTGAATTTTAAAATTTATTTCACAAGTAGTGTTGTATAACAAACAAACAAAAAAATTCAGCCTGATCTCGGTGATTGTTAAGAAAATCTGTTATTAAATATTCCAGTAAAAAAGTTCCTTTTAAGGAGGGTACCTTTTAGTTTTCTGGTCTCTTTCCACAATGTTATGGTTATTCCTCCTGTTGCCCTGCTATCTGCCTTAATTCCTACCCTAGTAAACTGCTTCTAATTTCCTATTAGCTGGGAAACCAAATAATATTAAGAAATCTATGTTAATAAGTGCTGAAACACTGTTTTTTTGTTATTGTTGTTTTAGTAAGCATTTGAAGTAGATGGGGGATGTGTTAAAAAGCTGTAGTCTGGACCTCATTGCCAGATATTCTGATTCATTATATTTGAGATAAGATTAATGGTCTGCATATTAAGAAACAAAACAAAACAAAACAAAACAAAACAAAACAAAATAACCTGCTAAGAAGATACCGGGTTTTATGGTCACTGTTTGTTCTGGAGAACAGTCATTATAGGTATCTTATTCTAGGTAAATGAGATATATCATCTGGTCCTTTGGTTTAAAATTTAAAATTCATTAAACATTCTCCATAATGCATAAGTTAGAAAAATGAACTCCTTTACTTTTCTAGGAAATTCAAGAAATTCAAGCTGATGAGAATAACTAGTTTTAAAAAATTACTCTTATAAGTTTTGCTCTTGACATCAGTCTTACAGGATGGGGTATATACTCCAAATTTGGAAAGAACAATAGACAAAGGATGAAGAAGTCCTGCCTTTATTTCACAGCAAAAGAAACTATACAGCAGAATCTTTCTTTCTTTTTTAAAACCATCTCCAAAGGTGGCTTGTAGCTTTCCCACAGTATCGGGTTGCTGGTCTAGGTACACACACAACCTAGGTGATAATTCACTTAGATTTAAACTACTTTTTTTCAAAGCCAACTTTTCCAAACAATGCATCATCTACATTTTAAATGGTGGGTGAAATTCTACCACCACTCTCAAAAAAAGGGACAAGGAGGTGTATTGTACTGGACAAAAGAAATGGAGAAAAGTATTGACAGTACAAGCAATCTATAGTACCCTTGGGGTAGAAAGAATTGTTGAAAGAGTTTTCTCACACATGAGAAAGCAATGAGGCATACAACATTGATTTTATTTCATTATTTTTAGGACCTAGGTATTGAAATACCTGAAAAGAGGCCACCAATTGTTAATACATATAATCCCCTTTCCCACTAATAGATAAATCAGTGATAAAACTTGTACTTAAAAAAAACCAAAATGAACGTTTTAAATCAGATAACTAGTACTTTATCCCTTAGCCTAGAAAAATATTCGTCATTAAGATGAGATATATACTCTTTGGTAACTATTTTATAAATTTAATCATTTGGAAAAATATATGAAATTCCTAAAATCTCCTGACACTTCCCCCAGTTTGAAAAGTGGCCTTCTAATATCCTGATGCATTGCTCACTCTCATCCTATTCTTCCAGATCATCAACTGAAGAAAGCCTTTCCAAGCAGCACGATGTACCTATTATTCTCTAAATCCTCTCTGTATATGACATCTGTGTTTGTACAAATTTGAAGTCAGAGATCTTGAACATCCACTTAAGCAATTATTGATAAGACAGACATCTGCAGAACCAGACTAAAAACAATATGAAGATTACATTTTCAAGGGTCTCTGAGAAGTCACCTAAGTCAAATCTCCCGCCCCTAGTCCTAAATCAACATGCTGCTTATAACGAAACACAGCTCTTCTAAGACTTTAGATTCAATTATTTTTTTAGCCACTTTAGTTAGCATGATCTTAATGAGCTAGAAATGGATTTGAGAAATATGGTTTTAAATGCTGAAAAGTTAAGCTCACGTCAAAGATAAAAGCACTTGCAATGAAAGAAAAAAATGATTCAACAGTTGATTCTGATCTAAAAAGAACATAGATATATATATATTTCATTGCATTATTCATCATTAACAATTTGTGACTTGAATACTATAAATTAGGGAGAAAGGGATGGAAAATGTCTTTCATGTTCATGCTCATGCTCATGCTGGTAGCTGTGACCAAGTGATGTAGAAGACCATATAGCATAGTATGCACATTTAATTTTTTTTAATGTAATCAGATGACAAGGACATTTGTTGAAGAAGTTAAGCAAGCTAAATGAGATAAAGCACCTGTTGATCTAAAACACAACTTAGACCCCCTAGTGGCCCACAAGGTTTCTTACCGAGGTGACAAGGTATCTAGCTCAGTGAACTGAAAACTGAAGGGTAAAAATGAGAATACTTCTGCTTTGCTCCAGAAGGCTCAAGGACAGTATTTTAATTTAAAGGGAAAAAATAGATTAAGAGATGGCAACAGAGGCTACATTGACTTTCCACTGCAGGCTGAACTCAAGAAAGCAATAGAAGCACAGAGCTTTTGGGTGAAAACAAAGTCACAATTTCAAGAGATTCACAAATTGTCATTAACATGATCAATACTTTATAGCAACCTGACGATGGCTCAGTTTCAAGAACCACTCTACTCAAAATGAAGGCATGACATCCTTGGGATTGTGAAGATAAGTCTCAAAATTCCAGACTTAATCCTAAATTTTTGGCTAAATGATCGACTCCAAGTAATGTCTGTAGCCATCTTGTTCTGTAATACTTAGTTCTTTCATGAGATTTGAAACTGGAGTCAATGTGAATTTACCCAACACTTCTCAAGAATACCAGTGTTTTCATTTGCTTGATCAAAATTGATATCCGAGGAGCACTAGACCTGTATTTGTGCACTTTTGTAATGTAACATTAATTAAACCGGTCTTGAGACTGCTTATGAAATACTAAATAACAATAATAACATTTTAAACTAACAGGCTATTACTGTAACCATGCAAAAGAAATTTTTTAAAAAGGCAACTCAGATGTTCATGGATAAAAGGAATTTTGATTATATGGCCCACTTTTGAAACAAATAAGCAAGCAAAAACCCCACAGTTCATGTCTCTGCCCTAAATCACTCAGGCAGGGGACAGTCTATTTTATTTTCTTTTAAAAGCAGAAAAGGAAGAAAAGGGAAGCAGGAAACTCATTTAAAACTACTTCAACATCCTTCCATTAATTGTCTATATTTTTAGGAGGAATCAATAGCTCTATTTCATTCCAAGTGGCCAAGATCTAAGATTAAAAGATCAACTCTCCTACCCCCAATTGTCTTTTTCATACTTCTGTTAGTTTTTGTTGTTAATACCAAGCTGTATTCCCCCAGCTGTGAAGTTAGGCTAGCAGCTGCCTTAGCAAACCATGCCAACCCTACACCAATACATAAAGACAGCTGCCTTGCCTGTCTTTACAGATGAAAGAAAAGTGCTAAAGGCCTAGAAAAATCTCTAGTACTCTGGCAATGGCTTGTGAAGGCAGCTGCTTGCCTGTCATATTGCTTGTAGAGTGTGCTATGTGACAGTAGTACAAGAAATGAGGGAAAATATGAATACAACTAATTTCTACCGATAACGCATTATATTTCCAAATTGTTTTCATTATGGGATTTTACTGTTTTTAATATTTTTAATTTTAAATTCCTTAGTACTCTATGCAGAAGCAAAACTTTATCAATATAAAGATCCGTATTTTTACTTTAATTTTAATAAATTAAGCAATAAAGAATCTTAGAAGATTCATGTCCAAAAGTTCAAGAGCCACAAATAGTAATTGATTTTCTAACAAATTAGCATGGTTACAAAGCTTCAAAAATAATCTGATAATCACACCAGGACACAATAGAATTTAAAGCTGACAACAACTTGATGGGAACGTTTGCAGGAAAGAGTGTTTCTTTTTCATTAATATGGTACCCTTTGCATAAATCCAATATGAATTAAAGGTGTAAATACATTCTATAAGCAGAACTGCTATTTCTTTTTCTCTTTTAGGAAACTTTTTTACTTTAATAAAAAAATATTGACTATACTTGATGAAATGTCTATTTTAGTCATCAGAATGTCTGCAATTTACTTTGAAATATTTAAAATATACAGTGGGATAGTTTGATATGATGAGCTAAAATGACAAATACACAATCCAGAGGGTAGTCAACTGTAATCATAAAAATCCATACTCCAGATGTGGCTAGAATAAGAGCTTCTGTTATCTGTATTTCAGTGGACAACTGACCTTCTGCTAGTCACCATACTGAAAGTGATAAAAAGATTTTATTGTAAAATAGTGGGCTTTAACTAGCATGACAAATATTAAAAACAAAAAGCATTTAAGAAATAAGAACTGGCTAAAAAGTATTTTAAAGACTTGCCCCATTCTGTCATAAATAGCATAGGATCCCACTGAGACATATATGTTTTTCCCTTACTGACAATACCCTATTGAATTTGAGGGATTCTGTTTGCCTGTTGCTGGCTATGGAGGAAGAATTCTCCTTTAAGTGACTCTTTATGCAAGGTGTTAGTCAGAGTCTCTCTGAGGACTGAGACATGGGGTTTGCTCAGGTTTCATTAACTGTGTTGTGTCTGCTTGTTAATATTTAGTTAATAAATCTATATGTGTTTATCTATATGTGCAGCAGAATCTGGTCTGAGATTTGCTTTCATTGTAACCTAATAATAAGGCTTTCAGAAGCAGCTAGTCCTTACCTACTCTGAGTTTCTCTGGAGGCTACCACTCCTACCAAAAAGAACCTAAGAAAAGGAGTAGGGCATGATCACACGGACTTAGGTCACTGTGGAAGAGCAGTAATATATGTATTGGACACTTACAAATAATTCCATCTAAAGCTACAAGCTTGCCAAATATAAAAATTTCAAACTCAATACATGACTACTACTATCAAGAGGTATTTTAAAAATATATAGTTGACTGATCTTCATAGGAACATATGACTTTACAATAAAAGATATAAAACCTATTAAGTTTCGATAAAGCCAATATGTAATTTTGGAAAGTCCTAGCAGCTGGGCTACATGGAAGGCCATTTGGAGATCTGTTATAGTTTATTAGGTAAAAATACACATATATAAATATACAGAGAGAACAACTAAAGGGATGTTGGCAAGAAACCTAACCACAAGGCAGTTATTTATAAATTTACTTTTCTAAAATCCCTGGGCAAGAGAACTAAGACTAAAAAGCCCTGAAACAAATCTATGTATATACAGGGAGTTTGGTATATGATAATTAGGCATTTTAAATGAAAAAGGAAAAAGGATGGGCTAGTCAATAAATAAAAATGGGAAAACTGGCTCAAAGAGTACAACTTTCCAGCTGCATAATAAATCGTCTGAAACTCAGTGGCCTCAAAACAACAATAATCATTTATTTTCTTCAAAAATCTGAAAAGTGGGCAAGGCTTGACAGGGCCAAGTTATCTCTGCTGCACACGACATCTGACAGGGCACCCTACCGGGGATGGAGGACACACTTCTAAGATGGCTTACTCACATATCTGCAAGTGGTACTGGTTGTCAGTTCCTCTCCACTTGGGCCTTTCTGCAGGGCAAGATGGCTTGGGCTTCCTCAGAGGATGTGGATGTGTTCCAAAAGCATCCTGAGAAACAGGAAGTAGAAGCTACCAGTTTCTGAAAGTCTGGGCTCCAAAAGTGGCAGTATCAATTCTGCTGTATTCTTTTGTTCAAGGAGTCACGGAACCCAGATTCAAAGGGAGAGATACAGACCTCCTTGACGGGAGGAGTATGTCAAAGAATTTGAGGCCATGTTTTAAGACTACTATAGCATTTCATAAAGGAAAAGATGGACATACTTGACTATATCAAAATTTAAAACCCTTGCATGAAAAGGTCACCATGAAAAAGATGAAACAACATGAGATAGTTCAGGAGGAGATATACATAACACATAAAACAAAGAATTAAAATCCAGAATATATAAAGAATTATAAATCAATAAGAAAAAGATAATCAAATAGAAAAATGGGCAATTCATGGGAGAGGAAACCTAATTGGCCAATAAACATAAGAAAAGGTGTTTGACCTCACTTTATAGTGACTAAGGAAAAGAAAATTAAAATATCTCATTTATTTGACTAGAAAAAATAAAGTCTGGAGGAAAAAACAAACAAATCCTAAGTTTGATGACTATATGAGAACATGGGAACTGTCATAAACTTTGAATACAAAATGCAATAATAACTTCAGAGAGCAATTTGGCAATATCTAATAAAATAGAAAATATATATGCTCTTTACCCAAAATTAAACTTTCAGCTAATATACCTAATGCATTGCCTCTGTAGACATATATAAGGATGCTAATGCTTGAAATAGTCATAATAATGAAAAATTGAAAACCACTTAAAGATTTATCAATAGAGAAGAGTACTAAAAAAATTGGGGTATACTAACAGTAGAATACTATATAGAAGTTAAAGTGAACAAACTAGTTCTAAATGTGCAGACTTGGATAGATTTCAAAAGCAAAATGCTGTAAAATGTTAAAAAATGATATAGAGTAAAATATTTATAAGTAAATGCTTTAAATTAAAAACACACAGAACAATACTATATATTCTTTATGGGTATGTACACATGTAGTAAAATATGAAAACGTGAACTGAAGTATATACCCCATATTCAAGATGGAGTTGCCTCTTGGGAGAAAGGTAAATGCTACTGGGAAATTGAATATATCAGAACAGTTGTTGGCTGTTCACCAAAGATTTTTGTGTCCTCTTCATAGCTGTCACTGGGAAGACAAGGATTACATTTCCCAGCACCCTTACATCCAGAGGGGATCATGTGATTTTTTCTTACCAATGGAATAAACACAGAAATGAGGTAGGTCACATAAAGAGTAAGCGGTGGGATTGCCTTCTTTACTTTCTCTTTCCTTTTCCATCAGTTTGATACACATGATCACTGTGACCTTAGAAACAACATGTTAGAAGATGATGGAGCCATAAAACGGAAGGACCCTGGGTCTTTATATCACCACATGGAAGGCCAGGGACAGTCACATGGTAAGGTTACATGAATGAGAAATAAAATGTGAAGCCATCAGAATCTGGGATTAGTTTCAGCTAGTTTTACCCAACTAATACAAGGGTGTGTGTGTGTGTGTGTGTGTGTGTTGGTTTGTTTTGCCTATTCGTTTCTGTTTCTTTGATTGGGAGGGAGGGTGTGTAGTCAATGTCAGGATTTGTTAATTCTCACTCAGGTAGCTGTTATACTATGTCATGTAGTTTTTAAACTTAAATAGAGGTTTTATTAAGAAAGATTTAACAAAGTTGGCCATCCCTCTAACACTTTATATCCATGCCACATATATATACACTCCATTTTAAACACCAATTCCAGCGTCTTCTATTTCCTAAATATTTCCTAAACCCGTTCCCTTCTTTACCTCCCCAATGCCACTGCCCCAAGTTAGATCATCAAAATGTTGCATCTTGACTATGGCAATAACCTGCTACCTCTCTTTTGGTCTCATCTCATCCTTACCTTTATCGAAAAATAGTCAACCACATCTGCTACCTGAGTAATCTGTACAAAATGCTTACCTAGTGCGATCTGATCATATTACATTACCTTACATCTCAGGGTTGTTTTAAGCATTTAATCTACTTAAAGCATATAGCACAGTGCTAGGCACACTGCAGAACCTCAACAAATGTTAGTAGTACCTTTGAAAGGCAAGATTTATTAACCCCATTTTACAGAAGAGCTAAGCAGTCTCAAGGAAGTTGAACAATGTAAACAAAATCACTGGGTAAATGGTAGAACCAGGTTTGCACCAAGGTTTGTCTGGCTCCAAAACACATATTTCCACTACAACCACATGGCTTTCTAAATACTTCTTTCTGAATTAAAATTTCAAAACTAAATTTCACTATAATAGAAGTTGAGGAGGTAATAAAACTACATGAAAACTACCTTCTTATATTCCTTTTCAATTTAGCAACAGAGTGGTTTTTTTTTTAAAGGAGGTACCAGAGATTGAACCCAGGACCTTATATGTGGGAGGCAGGCACTCAACCACTGAGCTACATCTGCTCCCCCAGAATGAATTTTTAAAAGTAGTAAACCCTAAGAGGTAAATTGTTTTAAAACACATTCTTCCTAGCCAAGATTCTTACTTATTTAACTGAAATCCAATGTAATGTTCACTCCAACAAGGTACAAAATCTTATAGAAAGAAAATCAATTTTCAAAATGCCAAAATTAGAGCTATTAAAGACATCACCCACTACATATTAAAACACATCTTCTCTATTCAAGATATCTTACTTAGAAACAGTAAATTAAAAAGTATAGAAACAAACTGACAGACTGCAAGACATCATTATATTTACAATGGTCATTTCTGAGTGGTAGGATTAACTTACTTCTTTTTGCTCTTACATAATTTCCAAATTTTCTACAGTTGCTTTTACGGTAAAAACAAAAATGAAAAACAAACTTTTATCAGCAAATTACTAATTATAGAGCTACAAAATGATTACTTTCCAAGTAAAAAAAAAAACATTTTTAAAAGATAAAATTTCATTTTAAAATTCTAGTGTGTTCCTTAAGTATTTAAAAATCAGCTTAAGGGGAAGCAGATGTGGCTCAAGTGACTGGGCTCCCTTCTACCATACAGGAGGTCCAAGGTTTGATTCCCAGGGCCTCCTGGTGAAAAGCAAGCTGGCCCATGCGGAAAGCTGGCCCATGCGGAGTGCTGGCCCATGTGGAGAGCTGGCATAGCAAGAGGATGCAACAAAAAGACACATAGAGGAGAGACAATAAGAGATGCAGCAGACCATGAGCTGAGGTGGCGCAAGAGAATCAGCAGCCTCTCTCCACTCCGGAAGGTCCCAGGATCAGTTCCCGGTGCCACCTAAAGAGAAGACAAGCAGACACAGAAAAACACACAGAGAGCAGACAGTGAGTACAAAACAATGAGGGGGTGGGATGGGGAGGCGGGGGAAAAAAAAAAACCTTTAAAAAAAAAATCAGCTTAAGTAAAAAGACAATAAAACAACAGAAACAACAAAAAACAACCCAATAACTTGGAACTCTTATGCTTTAATAACAAGAGTGCCATGGTAGCCAATGTATTTATTAAAATAGAAAGACATAAGAAGCATAAAAATTGGAAGGTGGTGTAAGTTTTTCATTGTTTACAGATGCTGACTGATTCCTTGGAAAACCCAAAACAATCAACAGTAAGAACTACTATAAACCATAAATTTAGTAAAATGACTAGATACAAAATAATTATACAAGAATCCAACAGTCTTTGTTTATAAGCAAACAAAACTTAGTTTGAAGACAAAGTAAAAGACACCACTACACTACCAAGAACAACAAAAAGATAAAACACCTAAAAAACAAATTAAAAACTTAAAAATTTTTGCAAGATCAGGAGGTCCTGGATTCAGTTCCTGGTGTCTCCTGAAAAAAACAGAAAAAGAAACACACACACACACACACACACACAAAAAAAAACAACAACACCAAAAACAAAACAAAAAAAACAACAAGAAAAACAAACGATAAAACCAACTCAGGGAAGCCGATGTGGCTCAGTGATTGAAGGCAGCTACCTACATATGAGGTCCCAGGTTCAATCCCCGGCCCTGGGTACCTAAAAAAAATATGTGCGTGTGTGCGCGCACGTGCATGTGCGCAAGATCTTCATGAATACCAAACACCAAGCCCTTTAAAATCCTGATCTCAAGGAGCGGATGTGGCTCAAGCAGTTGAGCACCTGTTTCCCACATACGAGGTCCAGGGTTCGATCCCCTCTTAAAAACAAAAAAACAAACAACAAGCAAACACACAAAGAAACCAACTTGGGAAGCAATGTGGTTCAGTGGTTGAGCACTGGCTTCCTGCATACTAGGTCCTGGGTTCAATCTCTGGACCCAGTACCTGAAAAAAAAAAAATCCTGATCTATATGTCTCTTCTTATGCCAATATCATACTGTGCTGATTAATGTAACTTCACAGTAAGTACTGAAATCAGGGAGCATGAGTCCCCACCTTGTTCTTTTTCAAGATTATTGTGGGTATCTTAAGTCTTTTGTATTTCCATATAAATTTTAAAATCAACGTCTTCAAAACCATCTGCTAGGATTTTGACTGAGATTGCACTGGATCTATGGATCAATTCGGGGCAAACTGACATCGCAACAATACTGACTCCCAATCCATTGTCTTAGTTTCCCAGCTGCTAAGACAAATACCACATAATGGGTTGACTTAAACAATGGAAACTTATTGTTTCATGGTTTTATAGGCCAGAAGGCTTACTTCCTCCCGAGGTCTGTAGGGTTCTGGCAAGCTGGCAATCTTTTGGGTTCCTTGGCTCTTCTGCCACATGGTGAAGTCCTCTCCTTTCTTTTCTGGGTTCTGCTGATTTCCAGCCTCTTCTTCTCCATGAGGCTTTCTCTTCATAAAGCCTCCAGGAAGAAGATTAAGGCCCAACCTCATTCAGTTGGGTCACATCTTACCTAAAAATAACATCTTCAAAAGGCCCTATTTACAACAGGGTCATACCCACAGGAATGGATTAAGAACATGTTTTTTATGGGGTAAATAATTCAATCTACCACATCCATGAAAACAGCATCTTACATTAAATTCTTTAATTTCTCATTGTAATGTTTTTATAGTTTTCAGAATAGAGGTCTCACACATCTTTTGTTAAATATATTCCTCAGTATTTTTGATGGTAAAGAGTTTAAAAATTTTTCATTTTCCAATTGTTTGGTATACAGAAATATAATTGTTTTATATATTATATCCTATAACTTTGCTCAATTTACTTATTATTTCTCATGACTTCTTTGTAGATTGGGGGGGGTATCTACATACATGATCACGTCATCTGCATCTACATGTGAAATGCAAAGACTATTTCACATCTTCCTTTCTAATGCGTATGCCATTTTTCTCCATCTTACCACTCTGGGTAGGATATCAATACAATGTTGAACAAAAGTGGTGAAAGCAGACACCCATGGTCATCCATTCCTTATTCCTGATCTTCAGTAGAAATTATTTCACCATTGAGGTTTTTTTTTTAAAGATTTATTTTATTTATTTATCTCTCCCCACCTCATCATTGTTTGTACTTGCTGTATCTGTTCATCTTCTTTGTTTCTTTAGGAGGCACTGGGAACCAAACCTGGGACCTCTGATGTGGGAGGGAAGTGCCTAATCACTTAAGCCACCTCCGTTCCCTCTCACCATTGAGTTTTGATGTTAGTTGTAAGTTTTGTTTATAAATATCCTTAGATTGAGGAAGGACCCTTGTATTCCCATTTTGCTGAAATGTTTATCACGGGAGCTGAATTTTGTCAAATGCTGTTTCTGAGTCTGATTGCATGTTTTCTCCTTATTCTATTAATACGAATTATAGTGACTGACTTTTCAGATGTTAAACCAAGCTTACATTCCCAGGATAAATTCCACTTGGGTCACAACATACTGATCTTTTTTGTAAAAATTATTTTGGGATTGATTTACTGAAAATTTGTCAAGGATTTTTTCACAAGGGACATTGGTCTATAGTTCTCTTTTCTTGTGACACCTTTGGTTTTGGGACCTGAGTTTTATTTTTTTTATTAGGTGGTAGAGAGTGGGAAATCAGGTGGGATGGGATGCTTTTGCTTCTATTTGACAATTAATAAAGAAAACTGAAAGAATGATTAAGTGTAAAGTGATATAGCTAAGTCTCTTTCACAGGTCTTCTGCTCTCAAAGCTAGTGTGCTTCTGGGAGAAGTCTGGTAGTTAATGAAATATAATACAGACAGGATTCAGTCCCATTAAGTTTTAAAATTGAGGGCCTTACTTTTCCTTCCAGGGGTCAACCAAACCACCAAGTATTTACATTCTACCTTCCCAGATATCTCCTTATAGTCAGATAATATAAAGTATAATCATTATGTATATTAGAGTTTGTGGTATAAAATACCTACATGTGGGTTACTTCATAATAATTGTTGCTCTCCTCAAGTGACAGAAAAATCACCTATTTCAGCATTCAATTTGTTGATGGAAACTGATTTGTCAATAAATACCAAGTCTCTGGGACAGGGTGGCAGGGAGCTGGCATAATGGAAATACCAGACAGAAATCATCTGGACATAAAACTGACTAGTGTTTCCATATTTCATCTTTTACATCCCTTTCCACCACTCCAAAATTGGGGGACTGAAATCATGTCTCCCAAAAAAGACACATTCAAGTCTTAATCTGAGTTCCCTTTGGGCCCATGTGTAAGTAGGCCAATTTGTAAATATGTTACATTTGAATATGCTATTATTAGTTAAGGTGTGGTCCTATTTGTGAGTAGGATATTCAAAGATCCTATTTAGATGAAGCCAAATTGAATGAGGGTGGATCATAATCCATATGACTGGAATCTTTATAAGCATAGGAAATTCCAACCCAGTATGTCAGACCAAGGATGTAGATGGATTACCATGTGAAAGAGGCAGAAAGGCAAGCCAAGGAACCCCAGGATTGTAGCAAGTCAGCACCAGAATACTTCAGATATGAGACCTTGATTTTTGGATTTCTAGCCTCCAAAACAAAAACAATAAGTTCCTGTTCTTTAAGCCAACCCAATGTGAGGTATTCTTCATAGCATTCCTGGCAAATGAAGATAGTATCTTAGTATGTATGACATTGCACTTTAGATAGCAGAAATACAGACCTAGTTCAGTAATAGGACCTATTTTAGCACTTGGAAAGTAACTGCCTATTCCTTTGAGATGCCCCCACCCCCAACTCTCTACCCCAAGTAAATTTTTTGTATTATATACCCCATATTTTAAGTCATTCCATTAAAAAACATCCTCTTCCAAAGTTTAGCAGAAAATTTTCAACGGTTTCTATGATCACAGACGGATGGATGAATACAATTTTATTCATATAGATTGAGATGTACTATCATGATGAGCTTAACATGAAATATTAAAAAGAAAATTAAGTTTCTGGTAAGCCTACTTTCTCTCTCTTCCTGTGCCATCCTTCCAAACTCAAGCTCATCATCACTGAGCTGCATACCATACAAATGGAGAATAGGAACAAACATATTTCCACTGGGCATAAAAATGTGGCCATATTCTACTTGGCAAGAGAATGCCATTAAAGAGTTCTTATGTAGAAGTAGAAATGCTCTTCCTATGGGAACATTAAGGTGTTGAGATCCATACTCCCTGAATAGGCTACAACCTAAGATCTCGACTCCATGTGGCAAAATAGCCATCATAGAAGCACACCAGCAGAAGCACCCCGTTCTCATTAGTTGAGCCCTTCCTACCTCCTTGCATCAGGGTCCTTATCATAGGGAAGGGTCCTATACCCTCAAAAGAATTCCTTACTTCCCCTGGGTACTTTCTCTGGTATAGGGAACACACCGATTGGGCCTCTCTTGAGAGTTGCCTACTTCTGGATTCATAATAAGCAGAAGACTGGAGAACAATGTTTGTGATTTGATAAATGTGATAAATTTATGTTTGGTAAAATGTCCAAGAGCAGGCCCCCAAATTGCTTCTGCTTTTGGGGAAAACCATAATCTCTTGCAAAAACACAACTAGTAAAAACATATGTTTACAGTTTTCCTAGAGATAACTTTTGGTAGTGAGAAAATTAATTAAACATTCTTTAGAAGCCATGGAGCTGAAGTCAGTGCACTGACTAACAGAGCAGCTGTCAGTGCAAAGTGGGTTCCTGTCCTAATCCTGTTCTGACCTCAGAGTGGAGCCTGAGAACCTGTCAGAAAGGTGCTCTCACAGTGGAAGACATCAAGCAGCAGCTGCTTGAGCTCAGCAGGCTGCAGCCGTTTTCTTTCTTTTTTAAAAAATATGCCACTCTGGTTGCATAGTTCATGATAAAGGGGTGTGTATGGTTCTACTCATTGCTGCAGAGGACAGTGAGCTTTCAGTTCCATTAATACATGGCTGTCAAGGGCAGGGAGTCTCCCAGAATCTCTTCAGAACTTGAAGCTGAATCTGTAATTATGTATGGATGCATATAGTCATAGTTACAGAGTACAGTTAATAGTAATATAACTGCATTTTTCCCAGGAAATAAAAAATTAATAGTCATTGATCTCATTTATACAAACTGAAACCAAATGACAAATTTCTTTTAGGACACTGAGGAAATAAAGAAATGAAATATAAAAGAAAGGTTAGGGGAGAGAAAGCAAATCGTGTGTGTATCACTGACTCAGAGAAGCAAAATAGACATGCCCGTGCTGCCTTTTAATTTTTGTGACAGTTATTTGCGCAAAAGTACTAAACTGGGTAACAATTCCCCGGTGGCAACATTTCTAATTATTTCTCTCTGATCCTTCTCTTTTATATTCAAGAGAGGGAGATGGGAAACTCATAGTGAGGAATAAAGGAATTAGTGTGCTCATGAATTCTTTACAATACAATTGCATCAACCCCACTGGAAAGATGGGAGTTTCCAACTCCACTGCACTCTTTCTCAGGTTTTGGTGCTATCTCCCTACAAGTAGTCATTCATGTTATCTCACAGGCAGATTTACCTTTTCTTCTATATTGTTTGTTGTTAAGGATGGTAACTCCAACTTTTCTATTTTATGAGTGGAAATCCTAAATCCTCCAATCTATGCTGGGCTGTGGTTGTGGACAACCTATAGGGCTGAGCTATGCCCTATAAAACATAGGTTAGAATTGTTGCTTCCATCAGAGTTGGGATATAGATTCCTAGTCCCAAGTACTCTAAGGGGTTTCAAGAGCACACAAACTCCATGGTCTCATGGGGCAGAGCTTACTACATTAAACTCTGATCAGGCTTTGAATCTTTCATGTCTGACTGGTAGCTTTCCTTACTGTCCCACCTCAACTGGTTTTCATCTGGCTGGAAATCTACAAAGAAGGTCCTTTTCCTTTAGTATCCTTTGCTACATTAGATTATAATTAAAGTAAAAAAAAAATTACACACATATGTGTGTGGCTTTTCTTTCTTGAAAATACAGTAACAAGATACATATAGCAAAACCTTGGCATATGCGGAGTCTGGTCAACTACATTTCCTACATTCCTGGCTATTTGTCTCCTTTCTTTGTTGAGCATATTTAGTAATAGAATATTGAGAAAACAAAAAGCAAATACTGAGATGGTTGGTTGAAACACAAATATATCAGTAATTATGTGAAATGTGAAAGGACTCAATGCACCAATTAAAAGCCAAAGGACTGGCAGACTAGATAGAAAAACAAAGCCTGGCAAATGCTGTGTAAAAGTCACACAAAGTAAATATCCACAGAAGGACTGAAAGTAAATGGATGGTAAAAGATATACCTATGAACACTAACATTAACAAGAGACAAAGTAGACTGCAACTCATGAAGCATTAGTAGTGATTAAAAAGGAACATTTCATAATAACAAATGGGTAAATTCCAACAGGAAGATAAAATTATTCTAAATTTTTACACACCTAATAATAAAACCTCAAAATATATAAAGCAAAAACTGACAGAACTAAAAGGAAAAATGACCAAATATACACCCACAGTGGTAGATTTCATCAGTAACTAAAATATCAAGCAGCCAAAAAATAAAGTGTTTGAGAATTTGCAGATCTAAACAACACAATTTATAAAACTGAAATGACATATACAAGTTACTACATCCAACATGTGAAAAGTACACATTTATTTTTCAAAAGTACATGAACTATTTACCAAAGCTGACCACATGCTAGATCATAAAGCTTCAGCCAATAAAACCAATAAAAATAAAATATAAGATCTGAGAAAGCATGGTTTTGGTGCCAGGACATATGAAAAGACCAATGGTACAGATTAGAGAATCCTGAAACAGACCCTCTCATCTATAGGCATTTAATTTCTGTAAAAGGTAACAGTGGAGAGCACTAGGGAAAGGACCATATCTTTTCTTAAACTTAAACATTTGTGGATTCTAGTCTTTGTTTCTAACTGTTTACAGACAGGCAGGGCAATTGATACTGGATATTGACTGAGACCTGACCTGGGGCTGTCAACGAGGAGAACACCAACATTTTGTCTCTCCATGTGGTCTAAGCTTCCTCACAGCATAGTGGCTAGACTCCTAAAAAGAAAGAGCAAGGCAGAGGCTGAATCGCCTTTTGACCTCACTTTGGGAAACATATTACTTCCTCAGTCATTTCCATTGCATTCTATTTGTTAAAAGTGTGTGACTAAGGCAAGCCTATATTTAAAAGGGGGGAAACAGACTCCATTTTATCTAATATAAGATTATATAGG
>JAQZBX010051629.1:0-19330 GCA_029593785.1 Cabassous unicinctus | reverse complement strand
AGCTTTACAAATGTCTGTTCCCTTCTACTTACTGAGTACACATAGATAACTATGAAGGGCTCTGAAAACAGGAGGCCCTTTCAGCATGTCCACTTTTGACTGGTGGCCACTGGGTCACATGGTCACATGAGCATCACAATAAAAACATCAAATCAATATGAACATTGACTAGAGAATCTGTAGGGGAGGTCTAGCTCCTTTTCAGCTTCTCTGTACACTTGTCAGCTTCTGTTCCCATTGAAGGCCTGACCAGCAGAGCCACATCTCCAAGGTTGTTGAGCATCAGAGTGATTCTGAGTGAATCCCAGGGTCCCTTCCCTAATCACATGTGTTTTTCCAAGGGGACAAATCTCTGCAGCTCTTCAGAAATTACCATTTATACATTTTAATGAGAAAAACCTTGGAACTCAATTTAAATAAATAGCATACCTAACATAGTCATAATTTTTGTTTACCTCTCTGCTTGCACAATACAAAGAAAGTATTTAATTTTCCCAGACAATATTTCTTTAAATATTATTACCAGGGCTTTGAGTTAGCAGGTTAGATGACCACTGAGAATGAGAATGAGTTGAAGCCTGAAGGCTTGCTTCACAGTATCTAATGGTCCCTTTGAAGTCCAGGTGACTCACAGGACTCCTTTACTAGGAATGACACCAAAAAGACAGTTTTATCAGGCAGAATAGAATATGCTTCCCTTCAGCTATGGGGCAAGACAGAATATATTTTTCTAGCTATGATTTATGTTACCAGTTCAAGTACTGGAATCCCTTTGAGGGATAGAAAGCTTGAGGTACCCAAATTTATAACATAGGATGTAATAGCCAGAAACGAATTATTAAGAAATGAAATAGAGGTGGAGTATAGTGTTCTGTTCTTGTGCCCACAAACCCACTGTTCTTCATTGCATATACTTGGCTCTGGATGGAGTCAGGGAATAGGGCTAGGATAGCCTGAAACCTGGAAGACCCTGGGTCTCAGTATTTCAGATCCAGCCTAGGATGGAGGTAGAGGGGCAGATGGTGTCTTGGGTGCTTCTGTATTACTCTTGGCTGACCTGGCTGTACCACTCTACCTTTATACCAACAGTGAATAAGTGTTCTTATCTCTCCACATCCTCTCCAATACTTGTAGTTCTCTGTCTTTTTAATAGTGGCCATTCTAATAGGTGTGAAATGATATCTCATTGTAGCTTTGATTTTCATTTCCCTAATCACTAGTCATTTTGAACATTTTTTTCCTTTGTTTATTCATCATTTGTATTTCTTCTTTGGATAAATATCTATTCACATTTGCCCATTTTTAAATCATGTCATTTCTCCTTTTATTGTTGAGGTGTATCATCTCTTTTTATATTATGAATATTAAACTTTCATTGGGTATGTGGTTTCCAAGTATTTTTTCCCATTGAGTTCACTGCCGTTTTACCCATTGATAAAGTCCTTTGAGGTACAATAGTGTTTAATTTTGAGTAGGTCCATTTATCTATTTTTCCTTTTATTACTTGTGCTTTGGGTGTCAGCTCCAAGAAAACATCACCTATCAGAAGATCTTTAAGATGTTTCCCTACATTTTCTTCTAGTAGTTTTATAGTACTTGCTTTTGCATTTAGGTTTTTGATCTATTTTGAATTGATTCTTGTACTGGGAGTGAGATAGGCATTCTCTTTCATTCTTTTGTTATGGATATCCAGTTCTCGCAATACCATTTGTTGAAGAGACTGTTTTGTCCCATTAACATGGATTTGGTAGGTTTGTTGAAAACTAATTGGCTGTAGAAATGAGTGTTTATTTCTGGACTCTCAATTCTATTCCACTGATCCATGTGTTTATTGTTATGCCAATATCATGCTGTTTTAAACACTCTAGCTTTGTAATATGTTTCAAGCTCAAGCAGTGAAAGTCCTCCCACATCACTCCTCATTTTTAGAATGATTTTTGCTATTTGGGAGCACTTTCCCTTCCAAATAAATTTGGTAATCGCCTTTTCTATTTCTTTAAAATAGGCTGTTGGAATTTTGAATGATATTGCATTGAATCTAGAAATTAGCTTCAGTAGGATTGATATATTCATGATATTTAGTCTTCCAATGCATGAACACAATACATCTTTCCATTTGCTTAGGTCTTTGATTATTTTAGCATTGTTTTGTAGTTTTCTTAATGTAGGTATCATACTTCTTTGATTATATTGATTCTTAGGTATTTGAGCCTTTTATTACTATTGTAAATGTAAACTATTTCCTGATTTCCTCCTCAAATTGTTCAATACTATGGTACAGAAACATTATTGATACTTGCATGTTAATCATGTGTCCTGTCACTTTGCTGAACTCATTTATTTACTCAAATAGCTTTGTCATAGACATTTTTGAATTTTTATAATATAGGATCATAGCATCCAAGAATACTGAGTTTTAATTCCTCTTTTCCTACTTGGATGCCTTTTTTTTTTTCCTCTCTAATTTTTCTAGATAAAACTTCTAACCCAAAGTTGAATAACAATGGTGACAGCGGGCTCCTTGTCTTATTCCCAATCTAAGAAGGAAAGTTTTAAACCTTTCCCCATTGAGTATGATGATTGCTATGGGTTTTTCATACATGCTGTGATGGTTAGGCTAAAGTGTTAACTTGGCCAGGTAACTGCCCAGTTGTTTGGTCAAGCAAGCACTGGGCTAATTGTAATACAAGGACATTTATGGACTTTAGTCACCAGTGAGTTTACTGCATAGATACCTGATTATACCTACATCAATCAGGAAGAGTGCTTTCAACAATGAGTGATGCTTCATCCAATTATTTGAATGTTTTAAAAGGATAGGTGATTTCAGCATTCGGAGAGAATTTCCTAGCTTGTCTTTGGATATCCAACTTCTCCCAGAAACTCATCAAGACCTTCATTGGTCTTTCATCAAAACCTCTGGTTTGCAGCCTGCCTGCAGAACGTGGAGCTGTGCATCCCTACAGTCATGTGAGAGACACTAATAAAATCTCATGTTATTGGCAGATATGTCCTGTTGATTCTGTTTCCCTAGAGAACCCTGACTAATGTATATGCCCTTTATCATGTTGAGGAATTTCTCCTCTATTTCTATCTTTCTAGGTGTTTTTATTCAGAAAGAATGGTAGATTTTGTTGAATGCCTTTTCTGCATTGATCTAGGTGATAAGGTGATTTTCCTTCAATTTGTTAATGTGGTGTATTACACTAATTGATTTTCTTGTGTTGAACCACCCTAGCATACCAGGAATAAAGTCCATTTGTTTGTGGTGTATGTCTTTTGATATGCTGTTGGATTCTATTCACAAGTGGTTTTCTTTTTTTTGTTGTTGCTTTCTTTTTGAGAAATTTTGCATCTATGTTCATTAGATTGGTCTGCAATTTTCCTTTCTTGTAATATTCTTATCTGGCTTTGGTATTGGAGTGATGTTAGAGTCACAAAATTTGTTGGATAATTTTCCCTCTTATTCAATTTTTTTTTTATGAATTTAAGCCAGATTGGTGTTAATGTTTCTTGAAATGCTTGGTAGAATTCACCTGTAAGTCGATCTGGTCCTGGATATTTCTTTTTTGGGAGATTTTTGATGATTGATTGGATTTCTGTAAAATATAGTGGGTTTGTTAAGTTCTTGTATTTCTTGCGGCATTGGTGTACGTTGTATGTTTCTAGGAATTTGTCGGTTTCATCTAGGTTGTCTAGCTTATTCACATGCAGTTTCTCATAATATCCTCTTACAACCCTTTTTATTCTTGTGCAGTCATAATTTCCCCCATTTCATTTATTTTATGTAGTTGCATCTTCTATTTTTTTCTTTGTTAGCCTTGCCAAGCATTTGCCAATTTTATTGTTCTTCTCAAAGAACTATGTTTTGGTTTTGTTGATTTCCTCTACCATTTTTTTATTCTCATTGATTTTCACTATCATTTTTTTATTCTCAATTTCATTTATTTCTTCTCTAATATTTATTATTTCCTTCCTTCTGCTTGCTTTGAGAATTGTTGCTATTTTTTTCAATTACTCCAATTATTCAATTAGAGCTTTGATTTTATCTCTTTCTTCTTTTTTAATATAGTAGTTTAGGGCTATAAATTTCCCTCTCAGGACTGCCTTCATTGTATGCCATAAGTTTTGATAAATTTGAATTCTCAATTTCATTCATCACAATATATTTAAAAATTTCACTTGCAATTTCTTTTTTGACTCACAGATCGTTTATGACTGTTTTGTTTAGCTTTCACACACTTTTGAATTTTCCCCTTTCTCATCTATTATGTGTTCCAGCTTCATTTCTTTATGATCTGAAAGTTGCTTTGTATAATTTCTGTCTTTTTATATTTATTGGAACCTGACTTGTGATGTACCATGTGGTCTATCCTGGAGAAAGGTCCATGAGCATTTGAGAAAAATGTATAATCTGCTGATTTAGAATACAACATTCTGTATATGTCTGTTATGTCTAGCTCATTTGTACTGTTAAAATGCTCTTTCCTTGTTGATTTACTGTCTAGTTGTTTTATCTAATGACGTAAGTGGTGTGTTGAAGTCTCCAACTATCATTGTAGAGATGTTTATTTCTCCCTTCATTTTTCTAGAGCTTGCCTCATGTATTTTGGAGCACCCTGGTTAGGTGCATAGATATTTATGACTGTTACTTCTTCCTGATGGATTTTCTATTTTATTAATGCATAATGGACTTTTTAATCTCATAACTTTTTAGCATTAAAGTCTGTTTTGTTTTATATAATTATAGCTATGCATGCTTTTTTTGGTTACTGTTGGTGTGGATTAACTTTGTCCAACCTTTCACATCCAGCCAGTTTTTATCCCTGGATCTAAGAAGAGTCTATTGTAGGAGTATATGGATGTCTCATTTTTGAAATTCTTTTTGTCAGCCTATATCTTTTGATTAGGGACTTTAACCCATTCACATTCAATGATATTACTGTAAATGCATTATTTACTTCCACCACTGTATTCTTTTGTTTTCATATGCCATGTCTTATTTAGTCTGGCTTTTTGATCTTTTAGTTATGCTTTCTGCTATTCTTGCCTTCTACAATCTCCTCCAAGCCTCTCTCTCCTGTCTTTTTCTTTTGGACTGTAAAGGTCCCTTTACTACTTTCTGCAAAACTGGATTCTTTTTTTTAATGAAGTCTCTTAGTTTCTGTTTGTTTGTGAATATTTTAAACTCACCTTAATAATTGAAGGACAATTTTCCTGGATAAAGAAATCTTGGCTGGCAAATTTTCTCTTTCAGTATCCTAATTATATCATACCATTGTCTTCTTGCCTTTATGATTTCTGATTAGAAATCCACACCAAGTCTTATTGGACATCCCTTTTTTGTGATGGTTTGCTTCTCCTTGCTACTCTCAGAATTTTTCTTTCTCTTTGATGTTTGACATTTGGTGTAGTATGTGTCATGTGTCATGTGTCATGGAGTAGGTCTAATAGGATTTGTTCTGATTGAGGTATGCTATGTTTCTTGGACATGGAAACCCTTTTCTCTCATGAACATTGGGAAATTTTCAGCCATTATTCCCTTAAATCCTCTTTCTGCCCTGTTTCCCTTCTCTTCTACGAGAATTCCCATGACATGTATGTTGTTGAAATTCGTATTACCATTCAATTCAAAACTTTCTGTTCTTTTTTCTCTCTGTTCTTCTTGTCTTCAATTTCAGCTGCTGTGTCTTCTGTATCAATTATTGTTTCTTCTATCATTTTGTATCTGGTCATGCATGCCTCCAATGTTTTTTTACCTCACTATTAATGTCTTTCTTTCCCATGAGATCTGTTATTTTCTATTCAGGTTTTCAAGTTCTTCTTTGTTCTCTCTGTGTCTTCATGATGTCCTTTATCTCTTTAGCCATTTTTTCTTTCAACTCATTAATTTGATTTTTGAAGTTCATTTCAGTCTCATTGATTAGCTTTCTCAAATCCTGTGTCTCATATGGTTCTTTGATGTACTCCTTCTCTTGGTACATTTCTTCCATTTTCTTAGCATGGCTTCTTTCCTTCTGCTTGCTTTGGGATTAGTTTGCTGTTCTTTTTCTAGTTTCTCCAGCGGTTCAGTTAGGTCTTTGATTTTAGCTCTTTCTTCTTTTTCAATATAGGTGTTTAGGGCTATAAATTTCACTCTCAGTACTGCCTTAGTTGTATCTCATAAGTTATGATAGATTTTGTTCTTATTTTCATTCACCTCAAGATATTTACAAATTTCTCTTACAATTTCTTCTTTGACATATTTATTGTTTAGGATTGTGTTGTTTAGCCTTCAGACACTTGTGAACTTTCCCTTTTCCCATTTTTATGTGTTCCAGCCTCATTCTATTATGATCTGAGATGTCGCTTTGTATAATTTCAATCTTTTTTATATTTATTGAGACCTTTGGATGTACCATGTGACATATCCTGGAAAAAGGTCCATGAGTACTTTAGAAGAATGCATAACCCACTGATTTGAGATGCAACATTCTGTGTATGTCGATTAGGTCTTCTCATCTATCATATGGTTCACATTCTCTGTTTTCTTTTCTGATCTTCTGCATAGTTTTTCTAATGATGTGAGTAGTGTCTTGAAGTCTCTGTCTATTATTTTAGAGATATCTATTTCTACCTTCAATCTTTTCCATTTTGACTTTTATTTCTCCTTTTAACATGTTTTGATTTTTATTTTTTCTATCATTTATCCAATTTTACAAACATTTAGTTCTTCACTAGCTCCAAGTAACTTAAAGTCTTTATATTTATAATACTTTACTGTCAGAATAAGACAGAGAGTTTATTCCAGCTAGTGTGTTCATTATTAGGTAGTGTTTTGAGTTGCCAGCTCTGCATCTATAAGGATGTTTGTAATCTGTCAGAGCAATACTCTTGAATTTTCTCAGAAAGGTGGATATGCACCAAATATTAGAGGTGAAGAACTCAGGTTTGTTTGTTTCCCTTCAGTTTTGCTGGAGTTTGTCTCATGGAATTTGGGGGATCTTGGTTAGGCACATAATTATTTATGACTGTTACTTCTTCCTGGTGGATTGTCCCTTTCATTATATATAATGGCCTTCTGCAACTCATACCATTTTTTGTATTTAAAGTCTGTTTTGTCTAATATTAGTATAGATACTCCAGCTCTTTTTTGGTTACAGTGTGTACAAAATATCTTTTTCAAATCTTTCACTTTCAGCCAATGTGTCCCTGGATCTAAGGTGAGTCTCTTGTAGACAGCTTAAGGATGGTTAGTGTTTTCTTTTTGACAGTTCTGTCAGTCTGTATCTTTTGATTGTGATATTTAATCCATTCACATTCAATGATATTACTTTTTCCTCAAATCCATCTTTATTTGAATTCATAAATACAGTACTGCAGTAGGCTAATCTCCTTTACTCCTATTCTCAGAATACATGGTTTTTAATATTTAGTACATTAGATTTTAAAATCTTTTTTATTATTTTGTTTTATTTTTTTTAGGAATTTATTCTACAGATATACTCTCATCTGTGAAATGACACCTGGACAATGCTATGCCTTACAATATCCCCCCCCCCACTTTGTTTCTGTGCCCATTCACTGGGTGATCTTCTGTGTCTGTTTCTTGCCTTCTTTTCTCATTATTCTCCTCCAGGCTTTACTGTGATTTGATCCTAAGGACCTCTGATATGGGAGAGAGGCACTTTGTCAGTTGCACCACCTCAGTTCCTGGTTCCTGGCATGTCTCACCTTGACTCTCTCCTATGTCTCTCCTTTTGTTGTGTCATCATCTTGCTGCATGGTTCACCACATGGAACTGGCTTGTTACATATACCTGGTTTTCTGTGTATACATGCAGGCCTAAGTTGCCATGCAGGTCTGGCTTACCATGCAGGCCTGGCTTGCCTGCTTATCTTTTACCAGAAGACCCTAGGACTTGAACCCAGGTCCTTCTATATGTTAGATGGAAGTCCAACCACTTCAGCCACATCCACCTTTACATTAGATAATAAAATTGGTATATGGTTTTGGGGTGACCTGAAAATTTGCATTTCCAGCCAATTTCCAAAATTCTGTCTTTAAGGCTGGAATTCTTTGATTTACTCAGTTTTTCAAAGAGCCAAACATGGTGATAAATGTGTGCCAATTTTCAAACCCTCCATGATCATCTTCAAGATAGTATAGCATTCACTTTCCCACCTCATATTTCAATGTCAATGTTTTGCTCCCCTTCTCTCCTCAAATCTGAGGTATTTTGGAATTCTTTTGAGAAATCTGTGAAACAAAAGTACTAAGTGTAAGTGTAATTCACCAATAGATTAAAACAAGACAAAGCACACTTCTCTTGGATATGTGGTAAACTGAACCCAGATCCAGATTGGGATGCTCAAGAGGTGTTTTCTGCATGGTTTGAATCCTCAGTCATTGTTTGTAGAATCTGTGAAGCTGTAGGAATATGCAGGTGAAGGCTTGAAGCCTGGTTTCATTTCCAACATTGTGGAATGGGACTGAACATTGTGAGGCAGGGCCCTATGCTCCCCGGCACCACCTGGGCAAAGTCCAGGGAGAGTGATCTCCTCGTGTATCCACATTGGATGATATTACTGTTAATGCATTATTTTCTTCTATCATTTTATTCTTTGGCTTTCACGTATCTTATTCTATTTTTGTCTGTCTTTTTACTCTTTTGGCTATCCTTTCTGATAGTCTTCCCTTCTACACTCTCCTCCAAGTCTCTATTTCCTGACTTTCTTTCAGGATGTAAGACTCCCTTTAATATTTCCTGCAAAGCCAAAGAATTTTAGTAATGAAATATCTTAGTTTCTGTTTATGATAGCTGGAAAATGTGCTTACTAAAAATTTCTTCACTTAAGAAGGCCTGAAATTTCTAATATACTAATTGAGCTGGCTTTCTATTAATCTAATTTTAGAAGTTTACTCCTTGTACTTAGTTCCCTGAAGAATACTAACAAGAACTTCTCAGTTTCATTTACAGGAATAAGATAATGTCTCAAAGCTAAATCAGACATAATAGTGTCAGGGGCACTTTAAGACCCAGTAAATCTGTAGCTTTCCTCAGAATCAAAAAAGCTTGATATCCTTGAGCAATTGGCTAAGAAAGTGGTCATGAAGACATTGCTGAACTGTGGTCAATTAGCGGCTGAAACCAGGGACACATTTGATGTGCTTGAAACAATTCAGGACTGAGAAATTGCACATAACCTCTTCATAAGACCCCTGCCTCACTTGTTTTCCTCTTCCCTTATCCCTCTCCCTTGCCTATAAAATCCCTAGCTCCCATTCTTGCTTTGAACTGATTTAGGGAAGATCCCCCCACTTCCTTGCTTGTTCACCTGCAATAAATCACCTTCTCACTGAGAGAAGATTTTCTCCTTTGTAGTGCTGGATCAGTTGGGTCTTTCTTTTGGAGGTAGGTGCACTTAAAATAATATTTATTGGTGAATATTTTAAATCTATCCTCAAATTTTAGACAATTTTTGTGGATAAAGATTTCTCATCAGGCAGTTTTTCTTTTTCCATATCCTAATCATATCATAACACTGTCTTCTTGCTTTTATGGTTTCTGATGAGAAATCCACACTAAGTCTTACTGAGCATCCCTTGTATGTGATGGTTTTTTTCTCTGTTGTTGTTTTCAGAATTTTCTGTTTCTTTGTTATTTGACATTCTGTGTAGTATGTTTCTTGGAGTAGGTCTGTTCATATTTACTCTGATTGGGTTTAGCTCTGCTTCTTGGACATGTAAATTCATTTCTTTCATGAGAGTTGGAAAATTTTCATCCATTATTTCCTCAAATACTCCTCTGTCCCTTTTCCCTTCTCTTCTCCTTCTGGAACTCCCATGTCATATATGTTGTAATGCGTTGTGCTGTCTTTCAACTCCCTGAGTCCCTGCTCAGTGTTTTTAATTCTTTTCTCTCTCTGCTCTTCTTTCTCTTAAATTTCTGCTCTTCTGTCTTCTGCATCACTTATTCTTTCCTCTATCATTTTTAGTCTGCTGTTATATGCCTCTAAGGTGTTTTATGTCTCACTTATTTTGTCTTTCATTCCCATAAGCTCTGCTACTTTTTATATGCTGGTTTTCAAATTCTTCTTGTGCTCATCCAGTTTCTTCTTGATGTTCTTTATCTCTTTAGTCATAATGTATTTCAACTCATTGATTTGATTTTGGAGATTTGTATGAAACTTGTTGATTAGTTTTCTCAAATCCTGTGTGTAATCTGGGGCTCTGATTATTCCTTTGCTTGGGCCATATCATCCATCTTCTTAGTATGGCTTGTAATTTTTTAATGATACCTAGTCATTTGATTATGATGGTGAGTTTACTCTGATGTGCTATTTCTCTCGCTCTCTGCTTACAGATTTAGTAGTAGGAGGTTGTGTGCTACTGCTGTTATTTGATTCTAGGTTCAACCTGTTCTAGCTCTTTAACATTAACCTTGTTTAGCTGCTCAAAACCATACGATGAACCCAGTAATGGGTTGCAGACCAACTTCCAAGGGTCTTGGGGAGGTATGCTGTAAAAGCCAGTAAAAGATTCTCATTTAATTACTTTTAATTTCCTCACATGCACTGCCTTGGCCTGTTAGCAGATGGCACTCTTTCACAGTCCTCTCATTTTAAACACTTCCTGGAAAGTGTTCACTGAAAAACTAACAAAAAAAAATGTGACAGAGTATTTTGCCTCTAGACTATTAGAGCCTCACAAATAAGACTTGCTCAGAGGGTGTACTCTAAACTTTGCTCACAGCCACCTCCCTTTTCCCAAGTGGGAAATAATTTCACTCACCTTTGTGTCCTCATCAACTAGTTGTGGTGAGTAAGGAGGGTATTTGTAAAAATATGATCTATCTAATCCCCTGCTGGCTCCAAGCACATAGAGTTGCACCACCCAGCCAGCCTGAAAGGGATTGTGGGACACAGAAGACCAAATTTATTGGCCAAAGTTAAATCAACCTGAGACTACATCCCTGTCTCTCCTTATACCTGGTGAAGTGGAGGCCTGTGGCCCCCTCTGTCTATATCTGCCAGCCAGAGGCAGTATAACTCAAAGCTGTCTATTCCAAAGGTGATGGATGGGCACTAGCAGCTGCAGCTACAGCTTTAACTCACAGAGTTTTCCCATCAAGATTATTTCAATTTCTCCTATCTCATCTGGATGGTGTCTAGCCTTCCCCTGGTGTCCTAAACTCTAAAACTTTTTTTTCAGGCTACTTCTACCTGTTTTCTAGCTATTTTACTTGGAGAGATGACTCCTGTGTCTCTAATCCTCCATCTTCCTGGAAGAACTAGAAGTGTTTATTTTTTATGTTGCCCAACTTATCATTTTTTCTTTAATGGACTTTGTCTCTTTTTAAAATCTAAACTGTCATTGTTGAAGTCAAGGTCACTTAGATTTTCTTCTATGTTATAATCTGGTTGTTGATAGATTTGTGTTTTAAATTAAGTGTGAAATTCATATTGAATAATTTTTCTAGAATGATTTTCCCACATTTATGTCCAATTATTCTAGAGCCATTCATTTAAAATATTATTTTTTAACAAATGAATTGTCTTTGCATAGTGTAAAATTTGGTTAGCTACTTTTGTGTGGGCATATTTTTGGACTCTGTATTCTATACAATGGATATATTTTCTTTACCATGTCACTCTGTTATGATAACTGTAGATTTATATTAAGTCTTGAGGCCAGGTAGTGTCAGTCCTCTGACTTTTGTCTTCCCTATCATCTTAGAAATTTTGGGTATTTTATAATTACATTTAATCTTTAGGATCAGTTTGTCAAAATTCACAAAATAACTTGTGATAATTTTATTGCAATGCCAGAGAATCTATAGATCAAGTGGGAAAGAAATACAATATTAATTACATTAACTCTTCCAAATCATGTATGGAATATATATCCATTAATTTAGATTTTCTCTGAAAAATTTCCTCAGAGGATTGTAGCTTCTCTCACAATATACCTTGTACACATTTTTAAGGCTTCTACCTATTTTTGGTGCTTATATAAGTGGTGTTAATATTTTTTACTTAAATTTTATTGAAGTATCTCACTCATATGTAAACATACAGAAACAGTAAGTGTATCTTAAAAGTTGAGGATGTACAAAAAAGAAAACATGCATAACATCACCCAGGGCTCTCATACTTCACTCTATCAAAAATACCTGGCAGTGTGGAGAAACATTTCTAACAAATGATGAAAGAGCATCCTCAAAGTATTACTACTAAACAAACTATCTTGCATTTGGAATATTTTCCCTGAACCCACACTATTATTATTATCATTATTATATCATTCATACATAAACATACATAATAAGTGCATAGTAAAAGTTGTGAAATTATAAAGCAAACATGCATAAATCAAAAAGGGATATCACACATCAACCCACCAGCAACACTTTGCATTGTTGTGAGACATTTGTTACAAATTATGAATGAATATAATCAAAATCTTACTACTAACTAAAGTCCATATCTTACATTTGGTGTATTTCTCTACCAACCCACCCTATTATTAGTTTTTTAAGTATATTTTTTATTACAGAAGTTGTAAAATTACAAAACAATTATACTTATGTGCAGTATTCTCATACAACACATCTCCATCAGCACAACACAGTACAGTGGAACATTTGTTACATATTGTTAGAAAATATGATCAGACTATTACCAGTATCCATGGTCCATAGTGTATATATGGCACACTTTTTCATGCTCCACAATTATCAACACAGTACACCTTTGGCATAAATGTATGACTATTAGAGTATTGCTGTTAATCACAATCCATATTTCACTCCATTTTTATTTTTCCCATACTTCTCTACATTTCAACCACCTTGCAATAGTGACAAACTTCTGCTCTTGCTTGCAAAGGACATTCTTGGATCTGTACTATCAACCACAATTCTTATCCACCTCTGGGTTTACTGTATTATTCAGTCCCTAGATTATTCTCTAGCTTCCTTCAACTGACATTTACATCCTTCCACTACACTTTCCAGCCACATTCTAATTTATGGACCACCTGTTAGTCACCATGTGTTACCATCACCCTTATATATTTCCATAATTTTACAGTAAGGTTAATTAAAACTTTTATATACATTCAGCATTAGTATGTGAAGGCCTGTTTCTGAACCATCAATTTGGTTACATTGGTCTGTGTGTCAGTTTTTATTTCAGTACCATGCTGATTTTGCCACAGTAGCTGGTAACATAATTTAAAGACAAGAAGTGACAGTCCTTCAAATTTTGCTTTTCTTTTTAAATATATTTCTGGCTATTTGAGACCCCTTAACCTTTCAAATAAATTTGGTAATTGTGTTTTCCATCACTTTAAAAATGCTGGTGGGATTTTTAGTGGTGTTGCATTGAATCTGTATAGCATTTTGCATACAATTAATGTCTGTAGCACTTTGATATTATGTATGAATTCCAAAATGTTATTGGATTATGGAAATAAACTGGTCTGCTCCTCTGGTCATATTAGATTGTATTAAATTCAAAGGTTTCATTATTACTTGATTAAATTATATTTAGGGTTTTGATTGGGCCACATTAGAAGGATGTTGAGTCCCCAGCCACAAAGAGGGTGGAGGCTCACAGAGAAAATGAAATGGTGTAATGCAGAGTTAGTTTTTTTGATGCCGAAGCCCCAGCAAGCAAACATATAGGAGAAAAACACAGAAGAATGGAGTAGAAATGTCTCCATAGACACAGAAGAGGCCCCAGAAAAAGAATAAGTCTGATAGTCTGCAGCTAACATTGTGGAGAGGACACAGTAGCTTAGCCAAGATCGAAATGAGCCTCAGGAGAGGAAGGAGGCTTATCCTAGCCTACAGCTAATATTGTAAAACCTGGGAACATAGAGCCTTAAGAGAAGAGTAATGCTGGACCCTTGCAGATGTTAGCATCCATCTTGCTCCAAAATGGGGCAATAAACTTTGGTTAGGAAAGTAACCTATGCTTTATGGCATCATAACTAAGATTCTACCCCAAATAAATTCTCTCTATAAAAGCCAACAGATTTCTGGTACTTTGCATCAGCACCCCTTTGGCTGACAAATACAGTGTAGTGTTTTTGGAATTACTAAAATGCTGGAATGTTTTTATAAATGAGTAAAGGGTATTTTTGGAGGAATAATGAGATGCTTGATGGAAAATCCCTAGATTGCTTTGAAGACACTTTTGGTAGTAATATGAAGCCTAAAGTTATTTTTGATAAGGCCATAGAAGGAAATCATTGTGGTGTTTCTTTAAAAGGCCTAGAGTGCTTTAAAAAGACTGTTGGTAGGAATATGGATGCTAAGGAGAGTTTTTAATGAGGCTTCAGAAGTAAATGATAAAACTAATATTGGAAAATGGAGAAAAGGTGATCCATGTTTTAGAATTGCAGAGAACTATGTAAGATAGACTCTTGATGTTTTATGGTAGGCAGAATTTGAAAAAGATGAACCTGGATATTTAGCTGAAGAACTTTCCAAAGTAAACTCAAACAATGTGGCTTAGCTTCTCATTGCAGCTTATAGTAAAATGCTACATGAGAGAAATAAGCTGGAAATTGAGTTGTTGGGCACAAAGAAAACAGAAACTGATTTCAGAAATGCCAAGCCTCTGGAAATCAAGCCCACAAGTGACAGTGCCCCATTTGAGGACTTAACTAAATTGGGAACATGTAAATCAGGATTGAAGATGTAGTTATATCGGAAAGACATCTGGGAAGACTTACTGTCTGATGGCATGGAGCCCTGATTCTTGCATGGTAAACAAAAAGATTTTGGGAGAGCTGTTTGAACAAAACCACTGACACCTTGGGCCAAAAGGGACATGGAAGGGAGAAATTGAAGGAGAAACAACTTTAAGAAGAAAGCCATGGAAGCTGAGATCTGGAATTAAGACTCTGGGAGAGCATAGCGAAGAAATTGTAAACATACATAAAAAGGTAACAAATATGATGGTGATGAAAGGCAGAATCCAAGAAATTAAGAATACACTAGAAGCACATATCAGCCTATTTGAAGAGGCAGAGGAAAAAATTAGCAATGTGGAAGACAGTACATCTGAAATCAAACAGATTATAGAACAGATAGATTAAAAATTAGAAAAAAATCCAGCAGGGACTTAGAGATCTGAACAAGAACAGAAAATGCACAAACGTACATATTATTGGCATCCAGAGGGAGAAAAGGAGAGAAAAGGGACAGAAGGAGTGTTGGTGGAAATAATAACTGAAAACTTTCCTTCCATATTGAGAGGGATGGATGTATATGTCCAGAAAGTGTAGTGTACTGCAAACAGTATAAATTCCAACAGTCCTACTCCAAGACATATACTTGTTAAATTGTCCAATGCTCAAGACAAAGAGAGAATACTGAGAGCAGCAAGAGAAAAGAGAACTGTTACATACAAGGAAATCTCAATAAGACTAAGTTCTGACCTCTCATTTGAAACCATGGAGGCAAGAAGATAGTGGTATGACATAGTCAAGGTGGTAAAAGAAGAAAATTTCCAGCAAAGAAATCTCTATACAGCAAAGCTGGCATTCAAAAATGTTGGAGAATTCAAAATATTCACAGATAAACAGAAATTGAGAGTGTGCCAATAAGAAAACTGCTCTTCAAGAAATACTAAAAAGAGTGATGCTGGCTGAATGGAAAAAATCATGAGAGTTGGAGGAGAGAGTAAGAAAATTTAAAAAAAAGAAAGAAGAAAACAACATATGACATACATGAACCCAAAGATATTATGACTAATGTAAGTAATCCCTTGAGAATAACAAAATTGAATTTTAGTGGATTAAACTCACCAGCAAAGAGACACAGATTGGCAGAATAGATAAGGAAATATGACCCATCTATATGCTGTCTCCAGGAAATCCAATACAGACCCAGGGATTCAAGGCAGCTGAAAGTGAATGGCTGTAAAACAATCTTACAAGCAAACAATAAACAAAAAAGGGTGCGAGTAGCAATACTAATATCAGACAAAATAAATTTTAAATGCAAAACTATTGCAAGAGACCAATATGGACAGTATATATTAGAAAAGAGGTAATCATTCAACAAGAAAGAACAATCCTAAACATTTATGCTCCTAAATGGGGCACGTCACAATACATAAGGCAAAAATGGACAAACTAAGTGGAGAAATAAACACATCTACAATTTTACTGGGGGACTTTAATACACCATTATCATCATTAGAAAGAACATCTTGACAGATAATCAATAAACAGCCAAAACTTTGAATAATACAATAGAGGATCTGGACCTTATAGACATATACAGAACATTATACCCAAATAGAGCATGATATACATTCTTCTCGAGTGCACATGGATCATTCCCCAAGATATACCACATGCTAGGCTACAGAAAAATTCTCAATGAATTCAGAAAGTTTGAAATTATACACACTAATTTCTCTGACCAGAATGGAAAGAAGCTGGAAAGCAGTAAGGGACAGAGAACCAGATTAGGCACAAAGATATAAAAGTTAAACAACTCACTCTTATACAAACAGTGGGTCAAGGAGGAAATATCAAAAGAAATAAGTAACTACCTTGAAATGAATGAAAATGACAATGCAACATATCAAAACCTATGGGATGCACCAAAAGCTATACTGAGAGGGAAATCCATAGCCTTAAATACATATATCACAAAAGAAGAAAGAACTAAAATTGAAGACCCAATTGCACACCTGGAGGAAGTAGAAAAAGAACAAAAAATTAACTTCCTTTCCAAAGGAAGTAGAAAGAAGGAAATAACAAAGATTAGAGCAGAACTAAATGAAATAGAAAATAAGAAAGCACTAGAAAAATAAACAAAACCAAAAATTGGTTCTTCAAGAGGATCAATAAAATTGACAAATCATTAGCTAGACCAACAAAGATAAAAGAGAGAAGATTTGAATACGCAAAATAAGAAATGAGGAAGGGAATATAACCACTGACCCCACAGAAATAAATTGTATCATAAGAGGATAATTTGAAAAATTTTATCACAACAAGAAGGATAATTTAGAGGAAGTGGACACATTTCTAGAAACTCACAAACAGCCTACATTGACAAAAGAAGAAATTGATGAACTCAACAGATCAATCACAAGTATCAGTCATCAAAAACTTCCCAACTAAAAAGAGCCAGGACAGATGGCTTCACAGGTGAATTCAACCAAAAATTCTGAAAAGAAGTAACACAAATCCTGCGTAAAATCTTCCAAAAAATAGAAGTAGAAGGAACATTGCCTCTCATTCTATGATGACAACATTACCCTAATACCAAGGCCAAACAAAGATGCCTCTAGAAAGTAAAATTACAGAACAATCTCTCTAATGAACCTAGATGCTAAAATCCTGAACAAAACACTTGCTAATCATATTGAACAACACACTAAATAAATTATGTACCATGACCAAGTGGGTTTCATCCTGGGTGTGCATGGATGTTTCAACATAAGAAAATCAATGTAATACACCACATAGATAGAAAGAAAAAAATTCTTAGGTCTTTTCTATAGATACAGAAAAACATTCAACAAAATACTGCACAGATTTCTGATTTTAAAAATGCAAAAATTAGGAATAGAAGGAAACATTCTGCTCATGAAGAAGGTTATACATTAAAAACACACAGCTAACATCATACTCAATCGTGAAATCCTAAAAGCATTCCCTCTAAGACCAGAAACAAGACAAGGATGCCCATTATCACCACTCCTATTTCACATTGTGGTAGAACTACTTGCTCGAGCACTGAGGCAAGAAAGAGTTGTAAAATGCATCCAAATTAGAAAGGAGGAAGTCAAAATTTCACTATTTGCAGACGACATGATCCTATACATAGAAAGCCCTAAGAAATCTACAACAAATCTTCTAGAACATATAAATGAGCTCAGTAAAGTTACAGGTTATAAGATCAGTGTACAAAAATCAGTAGCATTTCGGTACACTAATAATGAGCAATCTGGGAAGGAAATCAGGGAAAAAATGCCACTTACAATAGTAACTAAAAGAATAAAATACCTAAGAGTAAATTTACCTAAAGATGTAAATGACTTATACTCAGAAAACTACACACAATTGTTAAAGAAAATCAAAGAAGTCTTAAATAAATGGAAGAATATTCCTTGTTCATGGATAGGAAGACTAAACATGATTAATGTGTCTATCCTACCCAAACTAATCTATGGATATCATGCAATCCCAGTAAAAAGAAACACAGCATTTTTTAATGAATTGGAAAAATTAACTATGAAATTTATTTGGAAGGGCAAGTGGCCCCGAATAGCCAAATACATATTGAAAAAGAAAATCATAGGAATCACACTATCTGACTTTAAAACATACTACAAAGCTAACGTGTTCAAAACTGCATGATATTGGCCCAAGGACAGAAATAATGACAAATAGAACCAAAATGAGAGTTCTGATATAGATCGTTGCTTATACAGTCATCTGATATTTAATAAGGCTACCAATCCCACTCAACTAGGAGAGATAGAATGGCCTCTTCAGTGAATTGTACTTGGAGAACTGGCTATCCATATTCAAAATAATGAGAGAAGAACAGGTTGTAGAACCTTATACAAAATCAACTCAAGATGGATCAAAGATCTAAATATAAGAGCTAAGACCATAAAGACTTTGGAATATAATGTAGGGAAACATCTATAGGACCTTGTAATACGAAATGGTTTCATGAACTTCACACCCAAATCACGAGCAGCAAAAGGGAAAATAGATAAATGGGAGTCCTTCAAAATTCAAAACTTTTGCACCTCAAAAGAGGTTATCAAGAAAGGAAAAAAGCAGCCTACACAATGGGAGAAAATATTTGGAAATCATATATCTGATAGTAGTCTAATATCCAGCATATATAAAGAAGTATTACACCTCAAAAATAAAAAGGCAAACAGCCATTTTAAAATGGGCAAATGACTTGAAAAGACATTTCTCCAAGGAAGAAATACAAATGGCTAAAAAGCACAGGTAAAGAGACTAACCATCACTAGCTATTAGGGAAATGAAGTTCAAAACTACAATAAGATACCATCTTCCACTCATTAGATTTGTGGCTATTTAAAAAAGGGGACTACAACTGTTGGAGAGGATGTGGATAATGAGAACATTCATCCACTGTTGGAGGAAATGTAGAATGGTCCAGCCATTGTGGTGTACAGTTTGGCGGGTCCTCAAAAAATTAACTATAGAACGGCCATATGATCCAGCAATTCCACTGCTGGGTACCCAGAAGAAATGAAAGCAAGGATAAGAACTGATATATGCACATCAATATTCATAGTGGCATTATTCACTTTTGCCAAAAGTTGGA
>JAQZBX010051628.1:0-19330 GCA_029593785.1 Cabassous unicinctus | reverse complement strand
AAAAATTCATGTAGCCTCCTGGAACAAATAATGGTCAAATTCAGAATAGAAATATATTATTATATTTCTTGTCCACTGAAATAAAAATAATAAAAGACATGAAAAGTATAGTAAAAAGTACAGAGGCCTTGAATTCACGTCCTCAGAGTTTACTCCAGGCTTTATCAGGGAGAAGCTGTGTGACTTTAAATAAATATTTAACCTCTTCGGGTTCCATTTTCCTATCCAAGTGATAAAATATATTGACCATCTATTATAGATTTGTTTGGTGTATATATTTTTAAAAAACTATTTGAAAAGAAGTGTAGTGCATGGAATTACATGTACAAGTGCTATTAGTTTTTATATTCTTTATGGAACTTTCTATCTCAGAGCATCACTGGCATTTGAAAGAGACAAACTCCTGCCCAGTGGAGGATGGAAGGCAGGAGTGGTGACATATTCTTTGACTCATGCTTTCAATGGCACATTACACCTGGTAGATAAGGATTCTCCCCCTTCAATGGCAAAATACCATCCTAGTGTTACTCAATCATTTTTAACCATTCATTTTTTAAAGGGTTAAAAAGGAAGGTTCAGACAATGAAAAAACAGATATGATAAATTCCTTCTGTAATGTTATTCTCAAACAGGAATAAAGGTCAGAAGAAGAATCTGCTCAAATGGTAAAGGGAAGAAGAAGACCTGTGCTGACAAAAGTAGAAATAAATTAGTGAAAGACGACCTTTTTAGATTGAAAAAGATAAGAAGCCTGCTTAAAAAACCTCAAATTGTAATTAAAAACACTGAGCCTCCTTGTCTTGAGACTACCCACACAGGCGACCCTATTTATAATCAAAACATTCTCCTACTTAGGTTTTTTTTTCAGGGGAAGTTTAACATCTTTATTCCTCAAGCTGTAGATTAACGGGTTCATCTTGGGAACCACATTGGTGAAAAAGACAGAATAGGTTTTTCCCTTATTCATAGACCCTGCAGAAGATGGTTGGAGATACACATATGCAGTTGATCCAAAGAAGAGAGAAAGAGCCATTATTGTGAACTGCAGGTCCTGAAGAGTTTGAACTTGCCCTCAGTGGAATTGATGTGGAGGATGCTGCCAGACAATGAAACCATGAGAGATAAAGATAGTGACACTGGGCATGATGAGATTGATACCTGACACAATTAACACCACCAGCTTATTGACATAGGTGCTCATACAGGAGAGCTAGAGCACAGGGAGGATGTCACAGAAATAATGGTTGATGGTATTGGCATTATGGAAGGTCAGTCTCGGCATGCATCCAGTGTGGGCCATAGCACCAGAAAATGCCATCAAGTATGAATCAAACATAAGATTGGAGGACAAAGGGACATTTCAATGTCATACAAGAGTGAATTACAGATGGCCACATAGTGATCATAGGCCACTGATGTCAGCACGTAGCACTCAGAGATGGCAAAAAAGCAGAAGAAGTAGAGCTGTGTCATGCAACCATTGTAGGAGATAATATTCTTCTTTAATATGAAGTTCATCAACACTTTGGGTGTAAAAACAGAATAACAAAGGTCTATGAAGGACAAGTTAAAGAGGAAAAAGTACATGGGGGTGTGAAGGTGGGAATTCAGCAGAATTAGAATTATCAAGCCTGTATTCCCCAGGACAGTGATAATATATATATGCTAGAAAAAAGAAGTACAAGGGAAGTTGGAGAGCTGGGTGATGTGTTAATCCCATCAGTATGTTTTCAGTCACAAAAGAGCCATTTCCAACAGCCATTCTGCCCTGGGATGTCTGTGTGATAAGACAAAAAAGGGTTACATCAGAGAGCAAGCCAGAACTTCCCACAAGATCTCCTCCCACAGGAATGGGCTAAACAAGGGGAATGTCTCAGACTACCCCAACATTGACCCATAGATTCTACCTTTATCCCTGATACCAAGTGACAGAAATCTCACAGTATTAGCATCTTGAAGCTACTTATTGTAATGAGCAACTACAACTTACACCAAAGTGTGAAATCCAGTTATGCCAAAGGAAATCATGAGAGGTGGAAAAACCAAAAGAGAAATTAGCAGAAAAGAAGACCAGGACAGATCATTCTCTCTCATCTCATCATTTTATTCACCTAAGCCCTGTCTAACCAGTGAAATGGAGTTAAGTCATTGACAAACTAGAGCTGGCCTTTCTTGCAGATTAGAACCTCCTAGGATGAGAACTATGAAAAATGGACCAGGATCCAAAGTAAGGAAGCAGGCTCCAGGAGAGTTTCAGTAGCTGTTCCAATCACAGAGTAAAAGCCATAAATCTACAAGAGTGTTCCCTCCATGAAGAGGCAATGTACACTGTGAAATATGGGAACTCTGAGGCCCCTGATACCTTCTCAGACATATGCCTCTACCATATTCATTTGTGTGTCAGAATTGCACAAAATGGGGAAGAAAGTGGCATGCCTTCATGGGTGGAATTCTATCTCAAAATGATGAGGACACAATATGAATAGAATTAGAAACTCACCCTCCTTAGACCAGAAAACCTCAGTACTTCCTGATCTCAGTTATTCTCCACCTGTGTTCCTGGAAGGGCAATCTGAAGCTAGGAGACTGGCTCCTTTTATTCTAATTGGCAGAATACCAGATATTTTGCAATATATCCTGGAACTTGTTCCAAGCTTCAGATCATAATTTCTAATTTCAACTTTGAGTTCTCTGAAGCACCACAGCAATAAATATGCATTCTTCATTATTCACACATTTGCAATTGGTAAGCCCAGAAGTTTTAATGGGAGTTTAATGATATAATCAATAGGTATAAAGAAGTGAAAATCCTGTCCAGTCTCTGCCCCAGGGAATAGAGTCTGTGTAACAGGGATGTCAGGGGATTGTCTTTACACCCTGGATCATATAACAGCTTTAGTTCTTCAGAGACTCAATATTTTCCTCATGATTTCAGTTCCCTCTGGGGATGGTATCTCTTCCATTAAAGAACTAGAAATGAAGACCATATCTGCATCATCTTTTCTCTGAAGGAAAATCTGTCTATTGCATTGTTCCTTTCCATATTTTTGATTGGAGGAGAGTTTCACAACTCTGAATATACTAAATATCATTCCATTATACACTTTAATTGGGTGGCTTGTATGGTATATGATTACATCTCAATGAAGTTGTTACCTGAAGAGAAGAAAAACTCTTTATAAAAAACATGAAACAAAAAGAGAAATAAAGTATTCTGATGTCAGTGAAAATTTAAATGAAACATCTGAAAATATATGTAAATTTGTTATTTCAGTGCTTAATGGGAACTTTATGGTCCCTAAGTGCCTATATTGGAAGAAAGGTCTCCAGTCAAATGCATTAAGTTTCATCTCATGTAACCTATATAAATAAATGCACAAGTTCAAAATAGGCAGAAATATGAAATAATCCTAATTACAGCAGAAAGCAATGATATAGGAACTCAAAACAGTACATATAATCAATTAATCTAAAAGCTGGCTTTTTAAGATTAAAAGTGATAATTCTCTACACAGATTGATCAGGCAAAAAAAGAAGAAAGACAAATTAACAGAGATCCAAAGTCATTGAAATGAAATTGAGGGAATCTTATGAACAAATTTACGCATATATCCAGTCAACCAATGAAAATGAATACATTATTTGAAAGTCACTAATTGCCAAAGCTCACTTAAGAAGAAATAGGTAACCAAAATTACCATGTATCTATTAAATTGAAATTTCAGTTTAAAAGCTTCTCACAATGAAAACTTCAGGATCAGAGGACATTGCTAGTAAATTCCAGAAGGAATAATACCAATTCTATATAAACTTCCACAAAAGAATTAAAGAGGAGGGAAATTACTACAAGTATTTCCAAGAAGCAAACATTATCCAGGAACCAAAAAACAGGCAATGCATTTACAAGAAATAAGAACTAAAACTAATACTTTTCATGAATGTAAATTCAAAAATTATTAACTAACTTTTACCAAAATGAATCTACCAATAATAATATAAAAAAGTTTACATCATCGAAATTAAACTATATCTCAGGATTGAAAAATTGGTTTAATTTAGGAACATAAATCAGTGTTATTCATATAATGAAGCATATCTACAATAACATCTACAGGTAATTTGACACTTAAAGGAGAAGGACTGAATCTTTACAAAAAGTTCAAACCAAAGTAAGGATTTCCACTTCCACTACTTATATTTGGCTTTTGCCAAAGGTCATAGTGTTATGAAAAAGAAATAAACATCATACAGATTGTAAAAGAAGAAATAGGATTTTATCTATTAGCAAATGAAAAGACTGCTTATGAAGAAAATCTTAATCTATTTAAAATCCTACTTAATGAGTATATCAAAGGTACAGGGTATGATATCAATCATTTATATTAGTAATGAAAAATTTGAAACTTAAATGTTCAAAAAGCAGTACTATTATAATTGCAACAAAAAGATGAAGGATTTATTATAAAATCTAATAAAATATGTGCATTACCTGTACACTGCACATCTGTAGCTACAAAATAGTAATGTAAGAAATCAAAGAAGATTTATATTGCTGGAAAGAAGTCTATGTGTACAGATTGAAAGATTCAGTATTGCTAAAATATCCATCCTCTCTAAATGGATACACACATCCCAGGCAATTACATTAAAATCTCAGCAGGATGTTTTATAGAATGTTGAATCTCAAATTTGCATAAAAAATGAAAGGAACAAGAATAGCCAAAACAATTCCACAAAAGAAAAAGTTGGAGGACTCACACCCCCTATTTTCAGGACTTAATATAATGATACAAAAATCAAGAGAGTATGGCATTAGCAAAAAGATAGATTGAAAGGATGGAATATAGAGTCCACACATGAACCCACAAATACAGTCAATTAAAAGCACAAAGGTAATACAATAGAGAAACGACGTGCTTCTTAAATGATGAGGCTGGAAGAACTAGATATCCATAAGAATAAGAAAACCATGTAGTAGGAGGAAGAGGAGGACAGGAATATAGACAATAAGGAGTAAGACAACAAAAACAACCACTTTGATCCTTACCTCACACCATTAACAAAAATGATATATAGACAAATGGGATTGAATTGAGATTTCAGAAATAAACCCTCAAATCAATGGACAATTATTTTTTGAGAAGGATGCCAAGTCCACTGAATAGGAAAAAATAGATTCTTCAACAAATGGTGCTGGAAAACTGGTTATCACTATGCAAAAGATACCTCACACTATATACAACAATTAACTCAAAATCAATTAAAGAACTAAATATAAGAACCAAAACTACAAAAATACGAGAAGAAAACATAGGGAAAGATTTTCAAGACCTTATGTTAGCAATGTGTTTCATAAACTTTATATCAAAAGTATAAGCAAAAACACAAAATTAGATAAGACCCCACCCAAATTGAAAACAGTTGTTCATCAAAGGACTTCATTATGAAAACACAAAATCTACAGAAAATATTTAGAAACCATATGCCGTATAAGGTTTTCCATCCAGAATATATAAAGAAATTCTAACTCAAAAAGACAAACAACACAATTAAAAAATGGGCAAAAGACTTGAAAAGACATTTCTCCAAAGAAGATATACAATGGCCATTAGCATATTAAAAGAAGCTCAATATCATTAGCCATTTGGGTAAGGCAGATCCAAACCATTTCATACCCATTAGAATGGCTACTATTAAAAAAAAACAACAACCTGTGTCTATCAACAGATGAATGGATAGACAAAATGTGGTATATACATAAAATAGAATATTATTCAGTCATAAATAATATTCTAACATATGAGACAACATGGATGGACCTTAAAGACATCGTGCTGAGTGAAATAAGCCAGACACAAAAGGAAAATATTGTATGAGCTCACTTTATGAATTTGCTTATTCAAATTATTTCATATGAGTCAGAAACTAGAACACAGGTTACCAGAGGCCTGGTTGGATGTAGGGAATGGTGAGTTAATGTTTAACTAGTGCACAGTTTCTCTATGGGTTGAAGGAAAAGTGTTGTAATTGATGGTAGGGATGTTACCACAGCATTATGAAGGTAATTAACACGACTAAATTGTATATTTTAAAGTGGTTAAAATGCCAAGTTTTGAAGGGGCATGTATCTATTATGCAAGATCATGCTAAAAAATTCTAATGCCCTAAAAATGCCCTATGTCATCTATTCTATTCTTCCATCCACCTCCCCTCAGAACCTATGGTAACCACTAAGTTTCAATTTTTGAAGAATAAGATTCATAGTAACATGCAATAATATTGAGGGCTTGACATCAAATCTCAACAAAACCTATAAATGTGTACAATCCAAAATATATACCATAATGAAAACCATTGACCATGGTTAGTAGCAATGGCTCAATATTTGTACATCAATTGTAACAAATGTATCATCCACATGTAAAATGTTATTAATAGGGGAGAGGAGAAGAAGGGGAGGGTGTTGGGTATGTGGGAATCCCCTATATTCTCTATGTGACTTTTCTGTATCCTAAAGCTTCTTTAAAGATAAAATGAAAAAAAATTAAGTCACTAGGGGAATATTTGGAAGAAAATGTCACTGTATAGCCAAGACAACAGATGTTACAGTGGTGAAAGACAATGCCAAAAACATTTTTATTTGAAATTTAATTTTTTTGTATATTGGTTATTTTAAAAATTATTTTATTTACTTATTGATTTTATTTGGTTATTTTGTTGGCTTCATTTTTGGAGAAGATTTGAATCACAGAAGGATCACAACAATGGGAGGAGAGGATCAGCAGTGCAGGGTGTCATTGATGGGGGGATGCATGGGAAGGGGTTCACCTGGGGCATTCCTCTAAGGCATATGAATATGTTCGTGTTCATGAGGCATTGTCTTGGTGGGTGAAGATCCACACAAAAACCAAAAGAATATTGAATTTTCATCCTGGGGAGTTCTGCTACATTCTCTAATAGGACAGCAAGAATCCCCCAAGTGCAAGGGTAGTGCCTAGTGAAGGAAGACAGACCATTATGCCCTATCCTTGATATTGATGATTGTACTTATGAACCTTTTCTTGTGAACTTGAAACAGCCTAAGAGCTACCCCATGGAAGTCTCATTGTTAGTCAAATGTGGCCTCTAAGCCAAACAGCATATAAAGGCAATACCTTCTCCCCAACATGGGACATGACTCCCAGGGAAGAGTCTCCCTGTCACTGAGTGATTATTACCAAGTGCCAACCACCAATGCATCTGGAAAAAGACCTTGACCAAAGGGGGAAATATTAAATACAAATGAGTTTTTATGGCTAAGAGATTTCAAAGTGAGTCCGGAGGTCATTTCAGGGGTTACACTTATGCAAGTCTCAGCAGGATGTCTTTGACTGACACAGTAAACAGAGCCTCTAATACCAGGGCTCCTGAGGACTCTAGAGACATCCAAAAACTATAAGCAGAGCAGAGAGCCCAGGAATTTGGCAACCTGTTAGTGGGCCTTACTTTGGAATTTATGCTCCCCAGTGTAACAGAGTTAGACTCATTTATACATTCTCTACACATGGCTCTTCTGACTCTTTTATTTGAACCTAATATTAGTACAATACTTGAGAAATATATATCCCAGAGACTTACGTCTTTGGTCTGTCCAAGGGTCACTTGAGCCCTGAATCTCAGTGAGTTGCAACACGGACTCACCCAGGATAACTAACAAGGAGATGATGATGGACAATGCCGATCCCAAGGAATAGGGTGTGTCTGCAACAGCAAGACATTTCCATTCATCGGCCCCTTGGGATCTAAACTCTCTCTCATTTAGAAGCAGGAAGGCATCACCATCCCAAAATCTTCAAGATTGGGGAATGAACAATGGACTAAAGTAGACTTATTATTCTAGTATAGACTTATTATTCTAGCAATGGAAGAAGTCCATTTATTGCTATAAAGACAGTGGCCACCAGAGGTTCTGAGGGATGGGAGAGAGAATAGGTGTAATATGGGGGCATTTTCAGGACATTGGATTTGTCCTGCATGACATTGTAGTGATGGATACAGGCCATCGTATATTTTGTCATAACCTACAAAATTGTGTGAGACAGTGTAACTTATAATGTAAACTCTAGTCCATGGCTAGTAGCAATGCTTCAATATGTGCTCATCAATTGTAACAAATGTACCACAGTAATGAAGGATTTTGTTAATATGGGAAAGTGTGGGAGGGAGAGGGAGTGGGGCATATGTGAATCATATATATATTTTTATGTAACATTTATTTTATTTTTAAAGAACTTTAGATTACATATTAATTAAAAATGGCAAATTTTAGCTTGTTTGTTACCAGAATAAGAAATTTAAAAAGCCATAAAATTATACAACACAGTGAACCCTAATGTAAACTATTGTTTATAGTTAATAGTATAATTATAATATTGTTTCATATCACACTAATGCAAAGTGTTAATAATAGGGAAAACTTCATGTGAGGGGTGTATAGGGATTCTAACTTACTGCATTATTTCTCTGTAAAGCTACAACTTTCTCTAATATTATAAATGAACCGTCGATGATAGTGAAATTTAAATCTGTAAGACATTTAGCAGCAAAAGAGAGGAAAAATCTTTGTAACATTTGTCAAAGATTCTGAAGATGAGATGCCAAAAGCACAATCCATTAAATAAATTTTTAAAAAGTTAAATTGGATGTTATCAAAATTAAAGCCTATTTCTCTGAAAAAGACAATAATAAAAGAAAGAATATATAAGCCAAAGACTGGGAGAAAATATTTTAAATCATACATCTAATGAGAAATTTGTATCCAGAATATATATATAAAAAAAATACTTCAACCTTAACAAAAAACCAAACAACCCTTTAAATAAAAGAGCAACATGTGAACCAACCATTTAACATAAAAGATACAGGAGTGCAATAAAAACCACATGAAAATATACGCTCAACATCATTTTTCATTAGAGAAATACAAACTAAAATCACAAGAAGATACCATCACAAAACTATTAGAATGGCTAAAATTTTAAAAACAAAATCAAACTATTTCTAGTGCTTGTAAGCATGTGGAGCAAATTAAATTCTCACGCATTGCCAAAGGGAGTGCAAAATGGTACAGCCAGTTAGAGAAAAAATTGGCAGTTTATTATAAAATATTTCCACTCCAAGGTATTTACCAGAGCAAATAAAAGCTTAGGATTACAGAAAAACTTTACAATTATGCTTATAATGCATTTATTATATTCTTCAGCTGGTTAGGGGATAAACTCTAGTACATCCATACAATGACTCCTATACAGCAATGAAGAAGAAACAATTACATACATGTAAAAATATGGATGGATCTCAAATCAATTATGCTAAGAGAAAGAAGTCAAACTAAAAATCTGCATATTTTATGGAACAAGTTATATGATATTCTGGAAAATGAAAATATAACAAGAGAAATCACATTACTAGCTTCCAATGTGGGACAGGAGAAGGGTTTAACTATAGAGTGGCTTGGGGTAATACCTCGATTTCTTGTAAAAAAAACAAACAAACAAACAAAAAAACATGATTGTGACAAAACTTCAGAACTATAAACTGAAGTTTATTTAAAATATACCTCAATATAAGAAAGTTGAAACACACTTATACAATTTCCACTTCACACCTTCACATCTATAAGAATTAGCTCAAATTAGAAAAACTAACAACACAAATTGTTGTTGAAGATATGAAACAATTTCTGCTTACCTATATTAATAGTGGAAATGTAGAATAGTACATCAACTGGGAAACAGTTTGGATGTTTCTTTTAAAGTTAAACACTTACCATTTGAGATAACAATTCAACACCTGGATTTTTCCTAAGCAAAATAAAAACAGAATTGAAAAATAACTTGCACATACATGTGAATAGCAGTGTATTATTTTTGTCCAAAATCTGAGCTCAACCCTAATGTCCATCAAGTAGAGAATGGATAAGCTAATGTGATATAGTCATACAAAACAGTATTATTCAGCAATAAAAATGAACACAAGAAAGTGGAATCTAAATATATCATGATGAGTGAAAAGTCAAACACAACAGAGCACATATAGAACTTCATAAAAATGGAGTCATACAATAACAGGCAAAAATGAATCTAGCAGGACAAAAATTATAGCAATGCTGTCTCAACGTAGGTGTGACAAATGACTCCAAAAAGGGAAGAGGAATCTTTCTGGTATGATGGAAGTCTATATGTTTTTGGTGGAAATTGGATGGGTATATACTAAAAGCGCCAGCAAGCTCTTTTTTGTAAGATACATAAATTTTACTATACATAAATTGTGACTCAAAATTTAAAATAGAAAATTTATAAGTTCAATATTTTGAACTATTACTTTAAAAATCCTTTGAGAAATATGGAAAACTATTGTGTTTCATTTTGTGTAACCCCTCTCTAAACTTTAAAATTGACATCAAAGGGGAATTCCACACCCTTACATGGCACCATTAGAAATATAACACTGGACTAGTTGGAGCAGTAGTTTTACATAGCATAGAACTCTAACGAATGCATAAAGGAAATTTTAATGTTTTAAAATTCACTTCTACAACTTAGAGAACACATAAATCAGGAAAACACATAGTGGGAATGCAGAAGAGAAACAAATGAACTGCAGACATTTTTTCTTCCAATTTAAGCTTCTTACCTTTAACAGACACCAATTATCACCTTGACCTTGTGTTGTTTTCATCAACACATGGCCAAGCATCAGTCCTATGTTTTATTTAATGGTTGGTATACATTTAAGGACACATTTTGGCTATAAAATTAATAAAAGCTGAAAGGCCCAATAAAGCAACTCCCAGGGCTGACATGTGTCACTTAGGGTTTGCTGTAACATTAGCTAGGAGATTTTATTGCTTAGGTCTACCTTAAAATAGATGTAAGTAAAATAAATAAATAAGATGGCTTATTTTTATAAGAATGGTTATTACTTTTTAATAGAAGAAACACCTGATAATTGACACAGGCTAATTACAGGTATGAAAGAAGAGAGAGACTCAGCAAATTTTAAGAGAGCGCTCTGGAAACAGAGCCTTTCCATCAGTCGGTTGCACAAACTTTTGACGATATATTGCCCAGTAGTACACTTATATGTTCCCACTGTCATTTTTTAAGTGCATTGTTCAAATGAACCTGTTAAGTTTTAGACAGCATCGAAGACTGATCTTTGATGTAAATTGAAGCAAAGGGGAAATGTGGTCCCTGTTACCAAATCCCTGAATGGACAACAGACCACAAGGATGGGATTTGTGAGAAATGGCACCTATGCCTAAGGGACAATCTGGGGACAGTGACTGGGGAGTGACATTCCTCAACCCATGGGGCCTAAAGCACTGTAAGATCCTCGGTAGGTCTGGTGGGTCTTGTTTCACTTCCTGGTGTGTTGCTTTGCTCTATGTGCATTATGTATATGCCTGTGCTGTGAAAGTTGCCACTAGGCAACACCTGCCAAAATTATTCTTAAGACTGTTCAGACCTTCTAGGAGGAGGACGGTGTAATGGTTAGGCTAATGTGTCAACTCGGCCAGGTAATTGTGTCCAGGTGTTTGTTCCAACAAGCACTGGGCTAATTGTAATACAAGAGCATTTATGGACTTCAATCACCAGTGAGTTTACTGCATGGATGGCTGATTACATCTGCATCAGTCAGGGAGATTACATCATCAATGGGTGGCGCTTTTATCCAATCAGTTGAATGACTTAAAAGGCGAAGTGATTTCAACATTCAGAGAGAATTTCCCAGCTCGTCATTGGACAGGCAACTTCTCCCAGAAACTCAACGACCCTTCGTCGGACTTTCATTGGAGCCACTGGTTTGGAGCCTGGACTTGTGCATCCCCATGGTTGTGCGAGAGACTCTTTTAAAATCTCATATTATTGACAGATATCTCCTGTTGATTCTGTTTCCCGAGAGAACCCTGACTAATACAGAATTTGGTACCGAGGAGTGGGGAAGTGCTTTTGTAATTACCAAAATGTTGGAACGGTTTTATAAATGGGTAAGGGGTATTTTTTGGAGGCATTGTGAAATGCTTGGTGGAAAAGGCCTAGATCACTTTGAAGAGACTGTTGATAGTAATATGGACACTAAAGAGACTTTCTATGATGCCTTAGAAGTAAATGATGAAACTATTATTGGAAACTGGAGGAAAGGCGATCCATGTTTTAAAGTTGCAGGTTTTGAGCAGCAGTCTTTGAGAAGCAGCTTTGATGTTGGAAAGACGGCCCCAGGAGAAGAGAAGCAAGCCATTCGCCTGATCGCCTACAGCTGATCTTGTGGAGGAAACAGGAGCTAAGCCCGGAGAGAAACACAGCCCCGGGAAGAGAGGAACCCAAGAAGCCTGAACCCTGGGCAAATGTCAGCAGCTGTCTTGCTCCAACATGTGACAATGGACTTTGGTGAGGGAAGCAACTTATGCTTTATGGCCTGGTAACTGTGGACTTCTACCCCAAATAAATACCCTTTATAAAGACCAACCCATTTTTGGTATTTCACATTAGCACCCCTTTGGCTGACTAATACAGACGGTAAGGATGCCAAGGCTCACCCCTGGCTTGGGAAGTCAACCCAAAAAGCTAAGGTAAAAATGATCATGAAAAAGCAAGTCTTTGGAGTGTACTCAAGCTCTCGGTGCAGCGGTGGCTCTGGGCTCTCCTAAGCTGCTGGTCCACCTTGGTCGCGCTCCTCGCCCGCACCTGTGCTTACTTCCTCCCCTGCCGCTGCCGCTGCAGTTCCTGAATGATGAGACGCCACCTCCTAGTCCCTGGTAGCTTCTGTTGTGTCAGCAGTGTGAGTGCCCGGATCTGTTGTGCGCCGGGCAACCGGCGGAGCTCCCGCCAGTGTCCCCTGGATGGTCCTTGGATGGTCTGGGCACCACCGAGACAGTGACCCCGCAAGATGCCGGGACTGGGCCGGACCACACGCTGCAAGCGGGAGGCATCATGAGCTGACTTTCCTAAACAAGTAGAGGATAATCTCCCAGCAGTTAATATCCAATGGCATTTATTGTGGTTGGGCCAGTTTTGGAAGTGGAGAGGTCAGTATATGATGGAACCCATACTACAAGAACACGAAAAAGTCCATGGAAATTCCCATACATACCTTCAAAAAGCATTTCTATGGAGAAATCCTCAATGTTGCCATCGTTGGCTACCTCAAGACCAGAAAAAAAAACAACTTTCATTCTTTAGAGTCACTTATTTCAGCAATTCAAGGTGCTATTGAGGAAGCTAAGAAATGACTGGAATTACCAGAACATCTGAAGCTCAAAGAAGACAATTTCGACCAGGTTCCTGAAAGCAAAGTAGTGAATGGCCACTGCTGAAAAATCATCTTATTTATTCATTTGCTGTTTTCTAGTATTTTACTGCTCATCCAGTCTCATGTTGGCTGTATTTTTAAAAATCATTTTCCTAAAACTCTGAATTAAACAATACAATTACTAAATTATGCTTCAATTGTTAAATTAAACCCATCGTGCCAGAGTACTAAAGAGATTCATTTAAAAATCAAGATTCCTTTTTATGTAATATTTTGATGAAAAGCTCAAAGCTTATGTCCCACTAGAAAGGTCTAAGTTTCTTATAATGGAAATAAAATGTATAAAAGGTACATCATTAGTTTGAGATAAGCATGATTCTGATGGTAAAATACCAGTATGTATGTACTTGGATAGTATGTGCTGCTAAACAGAGAAGGCTTGTGGAAGTGCATGCATTAAACAGAAATTTTGTAGTTTAATCTAAATGGAAAAATCCATACTTTATATTTTTTATAATTGTGCATTAATTTTTTTTGCATTCATATATTTTACTATACACATGAAGACTTGTGAAATTTCATTTCCGCCATTTCCTTCATGAGGTGAAATCACTGGACTCTGTTCCATATTTGTAGAGACTTGCCTCAGTTATAAATGGTCTTGACACCCTCCTTCTATTTTTTTATTTGTATTTGAAGACAAAGAAAAATGAGTGTTTTTCAAATCTGTAGTTCTCATTTTTGCATTGGATAACAGTTTTCTCCTTTTTAAAAGGAGATATTCTTGTTCTTCAACATTTTACTCGATTGGTTCTTTTTTCCTTTAGTTGATTGTCAGTGTCAAGTTTTTTATCTTTGTTTTTTCCATTTAGAAGAGCTTACAACCATACACTTACAGGGGATTCAATCTGTCTTTACCATTCCATCCTTTCACTATATGAACATTAAATGTCATGCGTAACTGCAGTGTACTTTTAGGGGAAAAAAAGTACTTTAGGTTTCTTCAAGATTTCATTGAGAGCAGTGTGTGTAGCTCAGTCAGTGGTTGAGTGGCTGCTTTGCATGTATGCGATCCTGGGTTCAATCCCTGATACCTCCTTAAAAAAAATAAAACAACAACAAAACCCCTGATACATAGCAGTTCATTTATATATACCAGTTTCTTAAAAACACAAAATAATTGAGCTTCCCCACCTCTGAAAATATTTAAGAGCCAATTAAACTATGAAAGAGCTAGAAAGTTACTTATTTTTTTATGTAATTATGTTCCTGAGAAAATCTGAGCTCTCTAGTTCTGTATGTTTAATGCGAGTTTAAAGAGTGCCTGTAGCATGGAGGGAAAGCATAACATTATAATAAAGTTCTAGTTAAATAATCTTATTTCATGCATTTTCCTTCCTGCCAACTATGATTTTTTGGCCATTTTAGTCCTTTTGTTTATGTTGGCAGAAATTTAAAGTTGATATTTGGGAAATTAAGGTTACAGATTGCTTTGGGCGCCTGAAATAGTACATTGGGTCACTGTTTAGCAACAGATTTGCAGGGAAGGAGGGGCAATATATACAAGGTAATTTAAAAGGTGAAACTAATCACCTTTATCAACTAATCTGCATAAATGAATTAGAATAAAGTATATAGAAAGACATCTGAAAGTCACATTGGATTAGGGGGAATATGGATAAATTCAGTTGGCTGAATTTTACTTTATGGAATATTGCAAACAAAGCAACTTGGCATTTTTCATTTCTTTATAAAAAATATAAAAAATGTAATTTAATGTTAGAAATAAAATACTTGCATAAAAGATGCTTCAATTATGAAGCAGATTTAAACAAACTTGCAACGTGTAAAAACAGATTTGTATTTTTGTTTGAATAGCTTGCTGCTAATTATGTTCTCATAAGTGTATGAAAGTTCTCTGATATTTTATTGTTGCCTTGTGTCTTGTAAATAGCCATTGCTTTTGAAAATCTGATAGTGAACTGTTGTTTAGAGGTTAGGTCAGAGTATCCACATTTTCAAAAGTTTTTTATAAAGTATTTATGCATTTTAAGAAATTACAGTCATACTGTTTTGATTAGTCTGAATGTTTCCAGAAATTGAAATAAATCTTCACTAAGTTAAAAAAAAAAAAAAAAAAGCATGCAATTAATAAAGTTTTAAAAAGGATATCTGCATACCTACTGCTGCCCACCAACAAGGGAGTTAAAAGAATATCCTCCAGGTGACACCTGAACTAACACAATAGCAAAGTCCACATAATAACAAAGGGTGCATTGCCACAGATCCTGTTCCTGTGAGCACCCAGATAAAACTGCGGAGCTCCTGAAGGAGAGCCCTACATTCCATGATGCTTACCATGTACTTCTAGCTGGGACTGAACAACATGCCGGAGTTCCTTGGGCTGACATTTAGGATGTGGCGCTGAGTCATGGGAGTGGTAGAAGGATGTTACAAGGGTACCAGCAGTCACCACCAGGTGTGAGGGAAAGAAGCAGCCACTGTGGCCACAGCCAGCTCAGAGGAGGAAGACTGAGCCCCAGATACCACGGAAATACAGAAATAAAGTCTGTCTCTGACATGGACAATAATTCTACGCCTGTCCAGAGACCTGAGGTAAGGATCAAATAACAAGGGCCCTTCATCAGCTGTACCACATGACCCTCAGGAAGCATGTTGCTATTCACAGGTCAAAAGAAGCAACAGCTGGCAGCTATCTCCAGAGGTGGAAAGATCATTTCATTACATAAAGAGCCCATCAAGTTTATCCAAAACACAGCTGTTGGTACCCTAGAGGCATGGAGCACAGATAAACCACTCCTACAGTCCTTGGCTGTTTTTGGCCTGGGGCAGGGCTTATCCCTATGTGAGCTTACTTACCTCAGAGCCATGTGTGGCTAGAGATGACTGAGGAAGGGCTGGAGCCTCCCTGGCCCTGAGACACGCTCCAATTGGTTTACACAGATGCCAGCCCTACAGGGCCAGACACCACTGGAAAGTCCCAAACAAGCCATTCCAGTCCTGATGTAGTTATATTTAAGGGGAGCCCTCACCACAAGACAGGCCAACTCTATTAGCCCTGTTGGCAACAGCCCTCAAAGTAAATCAAGATTTGCATGCCCTAATCACCCTAAAAAATACAAAAGACAACCACCCACCTGCTGTTCATGGCAAAAGCCTGCCCTTCTTACTAGAAACAACTTGGCTAAAAGTCTCACCCTGAACTCCATTCCCTGGGGGCCCCAGCTGAGCTGCTCACAGCAGGATCAGGGCAACCTCTATTGGTAGCTGTGCAAGCGCCTCCTAAATAGTTCATCTCTGAAAAGGCTCCCAAGTTTCTGAGACTCTCCTTGATGATGACATGGGATGTCAGTGCACCCACCAGGACAAACAAGATCCAGACCTCCAACAATGGTGGCTCCTTGCTTGCGTTAGAGGTACTATAGTCCTCCCCAGCCACACCACAATTCCCTATTTACAGAGCTCATTTATTTGGGGGATCCCCAAACCCACAAACTTTAGGACTTTATTAGACACTAGGTTTACAGGTCACTCTGATCCCCCACTTCACCAGCACATGCACTGGACCCACAAATCCAACTGATGGACTGGGAGAGGACAACTCTGAGATGCTTTCCATGGTCACCATGAAGATAAGACCTAGCCTTCTCCCATGGTGGATGTTACTGCTGCCCACTTCTCCACTGCTATTTCCTATCTTCGACATAGACATTCTGACACTCCAGGTCTCCACATAGACCAAGCCCAAGTCCTTTAAGATGACAATTGAGAGAGCCCTCTGAGGGCTAATAAAGTGCCCAAACCCCTCCGTGTTGTTAAACTCCACCATATCTCCTCTAACAGGGCACTGGAAATATAAGCCCAGTCATATGTGACATGGTAGAGGGAATATTCTAAAACCCAACAACTCACCTTGTAACTCACCAGTCTGGCCTGCACTTATTAAGGCCAGAGGGAAAGAATAGAGGCTGAACATTAATTACCACAACCTCAACAAAGCCATGTCTCCTATCAAAGCCCCTCTACCAAACATTGCCACCATTTTTTTTTAAAGCTCAAATGCTTCTTTTAATTATTTTGCTGTTGTTTACCAGGCCAACATGTCATATTCAGTGCCAATACACACACACAAAATCAGGCTCAATTCACTTTCATTTTTAAAATCCCACGTGGGATAGGGTGCCTCTGGGGCATGCCTCTATGACAGGGGATCTTAACTAGGAGTCCATGAGCTTAAATTAATATTCAAAGAATCATTATTCTTGTGGGAATGTGTTGGGTGTGGGTGTGATCTATTTATTAAATAATACACAGTTGAGTGTGGACTTAGTAAGGGGTCTATGGTTTTCACCTGGCTGGCAAAGGGGTCCATGGAACAAAAAAGTTAAGAACCCTTGCAGTGGAATATGTAAGTGTTCATCTTGTCATAGTGTGTTATCTCAGGGGGTGGAGACCCACACAATAAACAAGAAAACCCAACAATATACCTTTAATAGGCTCCTGAAGGGCTCCTCAGAATCCTCCTACTGGCCCATGGACTATGCTGACAAATATCTGATTGCCCACCGTTTGTCGTCTAAAGTCCACCTGTGTCATTATATAAATGACATCCTCTTGGCCAGTAAACAAAAGCATTTCAGATTTTTAGATGATGTGACCAAGGCCTGGTTTCTCTCAGTCCTTTTCTTGGTCCTGCTACTTCAATGTGGGGTCCAATCAAAACATGTTTTCTCAATATGATCACAGGATGGGCACTGACAGGTCCAATGCTTGACAGCCACCCTTAGACAAGGGTGAACAAGTGAAAAGCATCATAACCAATGCCTCAGGTTTGGTGTGCTTGATTGCCCAAACCTTAAAGGGCCACTTCACTTACTCAGATCCTAGAAAAGCCTGTGTGTCTGATAGTGGTTAACAATCAGAGTTAATCAGGCTGAAAAATAGAAATGAGAAACCAGTAGGTGGGGACAAATTAAAAAAGGAAAATTTCAGTTTAGTAAAGAAGAAAAATTGGAGTTTGTCACCAAATACACAAGCTGAGAAGACAGATGGATTAACTCAAGGCAGATAAGATGGAACCAGTTCAGCACTGAGAGGCCAAAAAACAATAGGACATGCAGAAAAAAAGCTGAGAAGAAAAGAATCTTTCTAAGTGCTTTCAAAGCTGCAAGAACCCAACAGGGGCTGTAGAAAAGCACTGAGTTTAGGAAAGTTGATTAACGTACGTTGTATATATTTGTTTGCTCCTCCTTATTGCTTCAAAGTTTCATTTTGAAATATCATGAAAAAGCTGTTGTATAGTGAAAATAATAATAATCAGAATAATCCAGAATCAGAACCAAACAGAGGTAAATCCAAAGGATATGAGAAAATTTAAAGGAAATAATATAAAGAGCTACATCGTCATCTATGTATTTTCTCCACAAAACATTTGTATGCATTATTTAAATGATTCTGCATAAAGTTAAAATGTCTATCAAATATTTAATGAAAGTAATCCTGAAAAAAGTTAACAAAACTACAATATTCATCATCTCACAATTTTAACATTAAAAGACTGTATGTAAAAATATTTTTCCACCTATGAAAACATTCACCAAAACTGAACTACATACTGAGTGCTCACAGCCTACTTACCCCCATTTGGGGCACTTTTGACTAAATAAGCTATAAAATTTACCCATCTGTAATTGTTAGGCTAGGTTATTGAAACATAAACATCTACTGACTTAAACAGCTAAAATTATTGAAAAAAATGTTCTGACAATATTTTATTTTATGACCTCAGTTGAGATGCCATTGATTTTTTGCATTATTCGTTAAACTATACATGTATACTTCATGAACTTTTCAATGTATACGTTAGGTTAGATGGTAAAATAAGAAAATTAAGTATTTTCATTAAGTACCAAATTATTATGAATTATCCATTTTGTATTTGAAACAAAATTGTGAATATTTTACTTTTTAGATATTCCCAAATGAAGCATTATCACGATTCTTAATGAAAATTTTT
>JAQZBX010051627.1:0-19333 GCA_029593785.1 Cabassous unicinctus | reverse complement strand
TGCTGCTGTTGTTTTGCCTGCTTGGCTTCTACTATTATGGTATTTTTTCCTAGTTTTCTTGTATGGAAACTAGAAAATAAAGTCAATATCCTTCTTACTTTATGGTTTTGATTTTTCAAAAGTTTTTCTTTGTGCTTAATATGCAATTTTTAAAAAATGTTATATTGGTACTTGCAAAGGAGTATAGTAATATGTTTACTATGTTGTACCATTAATGATAATTTAATTTTTACCTACTGTGATGGTTGTCAACTCAGCCAGGTAATTATGCCTAGTTTTTGGTCAAGCAAGCAAAAACTAATTGTAATATAAGGACATTTATGGGCTTTAGTTTTCAGTGAGTTTACTGTGTGGATGGCTGATTACATCTGCATCAATCAGGGAGATTGTATCAGCAATGGGTGACGCTTTATACAATCAGTTGAATGCCTTAAAAGGGGAAGTGATTTCAGCATTCAGAGAGAATTTCCCAGCTTGTCTTTGGACAGCCAATGTCTCTGGGAAACTCATCAAGGACCTTCATTGAACTTTCATCGGAGCTCCTGGTCTGCAGCCTGCCTGCGGAACCTGAACTTGTGCATCCCCATGGTCACATGAGAGAATCTTATAAATCTCATGCTATTGACAGATATGTCCTGTTGATTCGGTTTCCCAAAAGAACCCTGACTAATACACCTACTTGACATATCCAGTTTTGTAATAGATAAGTTAGTTTCCTCTTTGTCAATTTCTCTTCATTGAGATGTTACTTTGTATGTCTCACTATTATGTCTTTAGTGCTAAAAGATTGATTGATGACAAGTGTATCTTTGGAGATTGTGATCTTTATCATTATAAAGAGGCCTTTTATCAATACTTTTGTGATATAAATAGCATGTTGAATACTTTAATATCAAAACTCTGCTACATTTTGACTCACCTTTTATTCAGACTCTTAGCTTCTTATATTAGTTATAGCTGGTATTCATTATACCCATGTTTTTCTCTATTTGCAACATGTGCATTTCTATCTCTAAACAATGCGTTGGCTCAAAACTAAATATTTTTTGTTCAGTTTTGCAACTTTTAGAACTTTATAGAAATTGAATTATATTAATTCATTCAGCAAATATTAAGCACCTATTTATGTCAGGAACTGTTGTATCAATGAGTACTAGATTGGAGAAAAAGGAGAAAAAAATTTCTGCCATAATGCAATTTGTATTCTCGTTGGGTAGTGATGGGAGGAGACCATGTCATGAAACATAAATAAGTTGTTAGAATATTAGGAGTTTATAAGTGCTATTTAAAAAAAGAGCAGGTGAGGGGACATAATAGGAGCTGGGGAAGGAGGTTGCAATCTTAATTAGGATTGTCAGGGAAGGTGAGATTTGAGTAAAGACTGGAAGGAACTGAGCTTGTGAATCATGTAAATATAATGGGGGAGTGGAAAGCATCCAGAGCAGAAGGAACCTCAAAGCAAAGTCTTCGAGGCAGGAGCTTGCCTGGCATTTTCTTGGAAAAGCAGGAACGTGTGGGTGGTAAAGAGGTGGAAATGAGAGGAAGAGAGTGGATGTGGTCAGACTTCAAGGAGTCAGATCACGAAAAGCTTTGCCAGCCATTAGAAGGGGCTTGAATTTTGTTAACTGAGATGAGAAGCCTGTAAACAGAGGCGTGTGGTCTTTCATTTTAAAAAGACCACTTGCTGAATATGCTGAGATTACACATGGCAACCACATGTCCTGGTTTGTGCCGGACAGTCCTAGTTTATGTCTGTTGTCCTGCCCCTTTTCACTTCCAAAATAACCTGATTTGGAAGATGAAACATATGGTGACCCTACAAATATACAAATAGGGGACAAGGATGGGAGTAGAGAAACAGGATGTTGTTTTAATAAACCTGGCAAGAAATTCTAGTGACTTAGAAAAGGGTGATAGCAGTGGAGGTGGTGAGAAATGTTCAATTCAGGCTGTATTTTCAAAGGAGAGCCAATGGGAATTGCATGCAGTCTAGATGTAGGGCATGGGCGAGAGAGAAGTCAAGGAGGACTTCAATGTTTTTAGTCTAACTAGAAAATGCAGTTTTATTTAACTTAGATGGAGAAACTAGAGCCTAGTTTCAGGAGAAGACTGGGAGTTTAGATTTGAAAAATTTTACTTTTGAGTAGCCTATTAGATTATCATGTGGAGGTACAGAGCAGTCAATTGAATGGGTTTAGAGTTCAGGGGAGAGATACAGGGCAAATATTATAAATGTGCACAATATTATACAAATATATACTTCCCTGTCAAAATTATATAGGTATAGTTCTGCTAACTGCTTGCACGTAAGTCAGAGCCTAATATAAAATATATTTTCCCCCTCTTCCGATAACCATTTCTTCTGTACCCAATGCTTGTAAGATACTTTTAAGGTTGAAATATAATAACTTATTCAGAATCTGTTTGTGACCATCTATTAAATTTTCTTGGAAAACTAAAAATTTATTGGACTTTCCCATAAACTCCTTCCTTCATTTCTGGAAAGTTTTTTTTTCTGACATATATTTGAATACATTTTTTTATTGCAATTATTTCTTTGTCTTTTTCAGGACAAGAAGATATTCATATACTGGTTCTGTATTACTTGCCCACCCCAAATGTTTATCATATTTTCCTAATTATCTTTGTGTTAGTGGTTTTTTATTTATTTATTTATTTTTAGCTTCAGCATTATATGTAGTTTTTCTCAAGCCAGGCTTCTAGGTCACTGACTTGATTTACTTTTCATGAATGTCATTTCTGCTTTGTGCGACTCCTCTCTCTTTCATAGAGTTCATGTAATGTCAGCAGTGTTCCTTTACTCTGTTAGTTTTCTTTTCGTTGTATGTTATAGATTTATTTTCTGTTCCAAGAGCATTCATGTTATCTTTAATTTCCTTGACCAGGGAAAACATTTGTATTCTACTATTTTCTTTGCTCTCTTGCATTCTGTGTCTCTTCCATTCTTTGCAAAAGTCTTGTGTTGGGTTGTTTTCTTTGCTTACTCAGCTTTCAAAATGAGCGAATTCTAGATCTGGCTTATTGAATGAACTGGATGGGATAAGACACAAATAGAATGCAACTTCATTCTTTATTTGCCATTGTTGTAAATCCATACTATGCCAAACCTCCCTTCTTGATATCCCTGACAATAGAAGAGTGTGTTCCATTGTCATACTAAGTTAAAATAAACACTATCATTTATAGACATGATAAAGTCCATCCAGCCTAATATCAGATCTCCAAAATTTTTTACAATTTTAAAATTTGCCCTTCCTCCATTTTAAAACTGGTTCAGTCTTGGTTGCCTCCATGGAAAAGTTGGGATATGATGGGCATAGCTTTGCCATTTTCTTACATGTTCTTTTAGTTTCCTAGGCTGCTCCAAGCTAATACCATGAAATGGGTTGGGTTAAACAGTGGTAATATATTCACTCAAGGTTTTGAGGCCATGAAAATGTTCACATCAAGTCATCCTGAAGACTGGCTGCCAGCGTTTCTTGCCTTCTCTGCCACATGGCAAGGCACATGGCAGCATCCGCTGGTCTCCCTGTTCTCTTCTGGGTTTGTTGATTTCAGCTTCTTGCTTCTGGGTCTTTCACTCTCTTTGTCTGAATTTCATACTCTTAAAAAGGACTTCAGTAAGAGGATTAAGACCCATCCTGAATGAGGTGGGTCACACATTAACCGAATTAGCCTCATCAAAAGATCCTACTTACAATGGTTTTACACCCACAGGAATGGATTAACTCTAAGAGCATGTTTTTCTGGAGTACATACAGCTTCACACCACCACGCCTGTCCTACTCCTCTTTCTCCATGTACAAGACGGCTCCCTTATGACTGCAGTTAGGGCAGCAAGAAAACGGAAGGGTCCATAAAGTCCTGCACATGGGCAGGGTTGTAATCAATTATTGCCGCCTTTGGACTTTGGTGGATGTGCCTTGTGAGGGCTTTTGTGTGGCTCCCACTCCTTTCTAAAAGGCTTCTCCAGACCAGAAGATGCAGTCTGTGATTGCCCATTAATGATACCTTCTTAGCTTCTGTGTCCAACATTCTGATGTAATGCATAGAAAACTAATTAGCATAGCATATGTTAACTATTATTACTACACTTGTTATTATGAGTAGTGCTATTATTACTGTATAATAAGAATACTTTTAGCACCTTTATTTTTGGCTCTTTTGTGCTTGCATAAGGGAGATGGTATTTAAATGGGATATCATAACCTCTATCTTTTTTTGGTACTAGAAATTTGGGGGAAATTACAAATATTATTTGCAGATGAAACTCTATTTTTGTAGGAAAGGAAAGAGCTTAGAGGTTGAATTTAATCCCATAAGGAAACATAAATTAGGTTACTTAGACCCAGAGAGGAAAAGAACAGACACAAACTCACAGCCAGGATTGGATGTTGGACTTCAAATCCTAGCTCTGACCTTGGTCCTCAAGACCCTGCAGCCACTCCTCCTGAGGGAAACTGTTCATACTTTAATGACTTACTGAGTTTAGAGGGATTTCTGTTCAATTACCTCATCTGACTCTTTCTGCTGTCATGTGGGCAGCTCTATTCCGGTATGTGTTTTGATGGATAAGTCCACCTTATCCTTGGGGAACAGGCCTATTATATGTAAAAAACAGTGAATATTTGTGAACCTTTTAAGAAAATAGCCACCAGATGTCACTCTAGTTTAGCTTATGCCAAACAGCTGTATCCATTGTTTTTAAATTTGCTCAGAAAAAATACAAATAAATGCCACACATCCTAATGTTTCAAGCTATTAGGAATTTTCCAGGACTGACTTAAGGCAGACAGTGATCATGAAAACCAAGTGCAAAAGAATGATATTGATCCTGTTCTCCTGGTCAGTACAGACTAGTGGGGTGGGGAGAGACATGCATGCAAGAAATAAGGAAATGTTGTCCAGTCCCCTTTGCTTGCAAATGGACAAAATCAACACAGGAGAAATCAGAGTGAGCAAAAGGAAAAGTTTGTGGGGGAGAAAACTTTGTAGGAGAGAGAACCTGCAAGAAGTCTTGAAGAGTGTCTTAGTTTCAGCTGAATATAGAACCTGGGAGAGGCCCATCAAGGGTTAAGACATGGCAGGTAGGATGGCGGGGTTAAAAAATAATAATGTGAATGAGTGAACTGGCATGGACTGCTTGAAGGACTGTGAGTTAATGATTCTAGGTGTAAGCAGTATGGGGTAGGATACAAGGCTAGCAATGTGCTGTAGTGGTTAAGAGCTTGGATTCTAGAGCCAGGCTGCTGGGCCCAAGCTCTGGCACATAATAGTTGTGTGACTTTAGGCATGTTATTGTGCCTCGCTGGGCCTCAGTTTCCTCATCTAAAAGTGAGAGGATAATGTCTAACTCAGAAGGATATGAAAAGATTAAATGGATTTATATTTTTAAAGTTTTCAGAAGAGTTTTTAGCACTTAGCAAATGCTACATTAAGTATTTGTTGAATAAATAAGTTTCAGGGTAGAACTAGGCTCAAGAAGTCACAATAAGAATAATGATAAAAGGCAAGGGAGGTTTTTATACAAGGAAATCTTGTAATAGTTAAGAAATATTTATATGGAAAAGAAGTGAGCATAGGACTGGGATGTGCCCAGCTCAGCATCTGTTCTTTGAGTAGCTACTATATGTCAGTCATTTTGATGGGCCGTACATAAATCAAACAATAATAATGGTGGTGATGATAACTCCTACAAGGTATTAAGGTGTAACTAGGTGCTAGAAACTAAGTTCTGTACTTTAAATACAATATTTCCTTCACTCTTCCTCAAATCCTATGTGGTAGGTGGTATTATTATTATTTATCATCATCATCATTATTTTATAGATTAGGGAATGAGACCCAGAGAATAATAATTTATTCAAGGTCACACAAGCAGTAAATAGCAAATCTGGGATTCAAATCCAGAGTCTGATCATTTTACCTCTATCCTAAGTACCTAAGAGGCATTGATGCATGTTATAAAATCAAAATATTTCAGAGCTAAGAAGAACTTTCACAATGATTCAGTTAAACTTCCCCATTTTATGGATGTAGAAACTGAGTATCATAGATATTAAAGGATTTACCCAATGTCATTTGTTTGAGGGGTGACAGAGTTTGCATAAGAAGCAACATTTTCTGTTCCTGGGCCATTTTTATGAAAGGGTGTTTTCAAAGTACTAATTCAGTACATTATTATTATTATTACTATTTTTTAAAGAGAATCTATGTTATGCCATGTTTCCCTTACTAGGACCACAAATGAGGGTACTGTGTTTTGTTTTTTTGATATTGCAGTATAGCAATAAAATTTAAAGTATTTCTTTTATTATAGGTGTAGATTGAGATGTCCTAATAGTTTTGTCCTTCTCTGACCTCCCTGAGCACAACATGCAGTTCCTTGTCTATGGCACCCCTCTTTGTATTGTAATCTGTTTTGTTGTATGCCTCCCGAGTTAGAAGACCTGTAACTCGGTCTTCTAACCGAGTTTTATTTTTAATTAACTTTTTAACAATTTTATTTTAAATGTTACATAAAATGTTACATAAAAAATATAAGGGATTCCCATATGTCCCATACCCTCCCCTACCACAATTTCCCATATCAACATCCTCCCTCATTAGTGTGGTACATCTGTTACAATTAATGAACACATATTGAAGCATTGCTACTAACTATTGATTACAGTTTACATTAGTTTACATTCTGTCCTGCACATTTTTCAGGTTATGACAAAATATACAATGACCTGTATCCGTTACTGCAATGTCATGCAGGACAACTCCAATGTCCCAAAAATGCCCCCATATTATACCTATTCTTCCCTCTCCCATCCCTCAGAACCTCTGGTGGCCACTGCCTTTATATCAATGATAAGAATTCTTCCATTGCTAGAATAATAATATGTTTATGAAAGAATAATAATAAGTCTACTTTAGTCCATTGTTCATTCCCCAATCTTGAGGATTTTGGGATGGTGATACTCACTCTGCTTCTAATTGAGAGGGAGCTTAGATCCCAAGGGGTAGATGGATGGAAATATCTTGCTTGCAGTTGCAGACACTCTATGTTCCTTGGGATGGGCATTGCCCATCATCATCTCCTTGTTAGTTGTCTTGTGTGAGTCCAATGAACTGGAGAGTAGGTGTTGCAACTCTGCTGAAATTCAAGGCTCAACTGGCACATGGACAGATCAAAGGTTTAAGTCTCTGAGACATATATTTATCAAGTATAGTGATACTTATAGGTTCAAGTAAAAGGGACAGAAGAGCCAGGTGTAGAGAGCCTATAAATGAGTCTAATTCTGTTATACTGGGGAGTATAAATTCTAAAGTAAGGCCCACTGACAGGGTGTCAAATTCCTGAGCTGTCCTCCATGCTTATAGTTTCTGAATGTCTCCAGAGCCCTCAGGAGCCCAGCTAGTTGAGGCACTGTTTGCTGTGGCAGTCAATGAGATCCTGCTTGAGACTTGCATAAGCGTAACCTCTGGAAGGATCTCCTGACTCACTTTGAAGTCTCTCAGCAATAAAAACTCATTTGTATTTACCGTTTTCCCCTTTTGGTCAAGGTCTTTTTCCAGATGCATTGCTAATTGGTGCTTGGTAATCTCTCGGTGCCAGGGAGGTTCATCCCTGGGAGTCAGGTCCCATGCCAGGGGGAAGGTAGTGCATTTATATGCTGAGTTTGGCTTAGAGACAGGCCACATTTGAGGAGCAAGGAAGCTTCAGGAGGTAACTCTTACACAGTATATATACTAGGCTGTTTCAATTTCATAAGAAAAGCTTCATAAGTACAATCATCAGTGTCAAGGGTCTGGCATAATGGTCTGTCTTCCTTCACTAGACATTGCCTTGCACTCGGGGGATTCTTGCTGTCCTATTAGAGAATGTAGCAGAACTCCCCAGGATGGGAATTCAATATTCTTTTGGTTATCGTGTGGATCTCCACCCACCGACACAATGACCCATGAACACTTAAACATATATGCCTTAGAGGCTTGCCCCAGGTGAACCCCTTCCCATGCATCCCCACATCATTGACAACTCACACCAATGATCCTCCCTTGCCACTGCTGTGACCCTTCTATGATCCAAAGCCTCTCCAAAAATGAAGCCAACAAAATAATCAAAATTAATAAGAAAATAAAATAACTTTAAAAATAACTAATAAAATACAAACAAAATAAAAATTTTTGAAATAATAAAATTAAAAAAATTTTTAGGCACTGTCTTTCATCACTGTAAGATTGTTGTCCTGTAGGTACAGTGACATTTTCTTCCATCTATTCCCCTAGTGTTTTATATTTTCATTTTCTCTTCAAAGAAGTTTTAGGATACAGAAAAGTCACATAGGGAATATACGGAATTTACATATACCCAATGCCCTCTCCTTTTCCCCTCTCCCCTATTAAAACATTTTATATGTGGATGATACATTTGTTACAATTGATGTATAAATATTGAAGCATTGCTACTAACCATGGTAAATGGTTTACATTATGGTTTATATTTTGGATTGCACACTTTTACAGTTTTTGATGAAATTTGAAGTGGCCTGTATCTGTTATTGAAAGATCATTCTGAACAATTCTAATGCTCTAAAAATGTCCTATATTCTGTCTATTCTAGTCTTCCTTCCCCCTCCCCTCGGAACCTATGGTAACCACTAAATTTCAATTTTTGAAGAATAAGATTCATAGTTACATGCAATAATATTGAGGGCTTGACATATTGGTCTGTTCTCTTTTATTAGGCGTTGCTTATGTTCTCGAAGGATTCTTATTCCTCTATTGAGAACATAGCAGGACTCCCCAGGATGGTGTTTGATATTTTCTTGTTTGTTGTGTGGGTCTCCACCCACTGATATAACACACTATAACTAGATGAGCACTTACATATTCCATAGAAACCTGCCCCAGGTATGCTCTGTCCCATATACCATCCCCCTCCCCACATTCAACACCCTACACCAGTAACCCTCCCCTGCCATATTTGCCAAGAGAACATTCCCAACATTGTAGTTTTAACCACAGACCTGCAAATTCCTAGAGTTCACCTGCTCCTTCCCCTGACCCTTCCCCCAGTTCCGTGGATAGTCCAACCCAACCCCTCTACCCTACTACCCCTCACAGACCAGCACAACTGAACCCAATCACATCACTGTACCACTGTCACCTGCATCCACTGCACAACTATACCAGAAGGCCTGTTTTTAATAGCAGAACTAAGAGGAGGATCAGGAAGTGTTGCTTTTCTTTAATCTCTTTCAACCACATTGAATTTTGCCCCTCAACAAATCATGCAATCTAACCACAATTTTGTTCTGTAAACTCAAATTCAGGATAACTCACTTAACCACACTTGAGTCTCCATTCATTCAGATTGTTGCCATAAGTGTCCCTTGTTTAGAAATTCTGTAGCCAACACTGATAGCCCCGTAAGGCCTGTGACAGTACATTTTAGGCTATGTGTGTCCTCAAAAAAGTGCTCTTGTCATAAGTAGACATTCAGTTTACTCAACAAGAAGCAATCCTTGCTAAATGAAGAAAGAAAAATCTCTACTTAGAGTTGTTTATGCTATTTTCATTTGTTTTTTTGCTGGCATTTTCATCTTGCCACTGAGCTTGTGTGAACTCTGTGGTTGTATTACAGATGTCCCTGTTGTATAGGACCTTTACTCAAGAATAAGAGGAGAAGGGTAGAGTGGAAACCTGGATGGAGAATGTGGCATTTAATCCAAAATGTGAGTTAGCTAGTGGATCATGATCATCAGCCCTAGTAAAGTCAACTTCCTTGTGATCAGATTTGTTCATAAATACATAGGTAATAGGCCAAGAATGATTCTTGGAGGTCTGCGCTCAACTAAGTCTGGTAATCTAAATTAAATAAATAGCAACCTGCAGCTAACAACACTTGTTCAGGTCACTTTCACCCTTGGAATATAGCCCACTATAATAGGTTGAAAAAATATATATATGAAAGAGGGACTCGATTAAGCCTATGTAAGATTAATGAAAAATATATATTGGAGAAAAAAATCATTAACGTGAGTGTTCACAGCTTTTCTGCCTTAAATGCCTGCCAAAGAGAATTCTGTCTACCATGTGGCTCCTGGACTTTGTTGTCCAAGCAGAGTAAGGGTGAGAAAGCAACGGAAGTAAGCCTAGATAGGCTGGGTGGGTTTGTTGTTCAAAGTCCACAGATATTATGGGGAGCTAGAGATGCTGAACATCAACTGATGCAAGGTTGGCTGTTATTGTGTTTGCAATAATGGTGTATTTGTTTCTCAAATAATAAACAGATTTTTCATAGACCTTTCTGGTACAATCCTGATCTTAGGTACAAAATCAAGATAATTGCAAGACTGATGAGGATTTGAAAAGCAGCATGGCAATCTGGAAGGAAGATGGGCTTTTGAGTCATATAGGCCTGGATTTAAATTCCTTCTCCATTACGTACTACCTCTGGAAACTTGGACAGTTTTATTAACTGTTATGAGTATCCATTTTCTCATCTACAAACCTCTTTTTTTTATTTTTTATTTTTTTTAAGGAGGTACTGGGGATTGAACCTGGGACCTCATACATGGGAAGCAGGTGCTCAACCACTGAGCTACACCCCTCATGTGTTTTTAAAAGGATTAAATGAGATAATGCTTCTAAGTACCCACCATATTTGTATATTTTAAAAAATAAGGAAAGGGAAGATATAATAGAAAGGCAATGTAAGATTAGAACAATGGAATGCTTAGGGAAAGCAATGTGAAGGGTATAAAAGGATGATTTCTGTAATATTAGAGTCAAGGACAGAACCCACTAAAATTGCTCAGATAATTCACTGGAAGATGAGCATAGCTCAAGGTTTGAGGAGTTCAGAAACTGTTCCTAGGCCAAGGGCAGAGTCAGGAGGGGCCACCTGAGGAGACAGCAACAGGAATGTCAGCTCTGTGGGACAAAAAATGGTAAGAGTAGCAGGTTTTCTTCCATAGTAGGAGGTCTGGACTCACACATGAAAGAGAAACGTTCTTCAAGACTGACCAGAGGGGAGCTCATGAAGAGAGCACTAACTGGGCCAGAGGATGGTTAGAATAATGCTTAGCAGGATGGTAAGGCTGAAGGCATTGCCTGAGTTAGCGCACTCATACTGTTTTCCACCTGAGTTGTCATCACCTTGTGTGGCAAAATTTAATTAGCCTAATAAATAATAAAACAGATAGCATTTAGGGGCCTGTAATTACAAAGGCTCTTTCAGCTATATAGAGCAAGCTCTCCAGAATGCTTTCACTTAGCAATATCTCATATTTATACAGCACTTTCAAATTTGCAAAACACTTTACATACATTATTGCATTGGAACAGCTAATACATCCCTAAATGGTACAGATGAAGAACCCAAAGCTCAGAAAGGTAAAACGATTAGCTCAAAGATGCGTAGCTAATACTTGGAAGAATAAGGATTGGTATAAACAATTTAACTCCAAGAAACTTAGTTTTTCCCAGAAGGAAATCGCATCTCTCCCTGAGAGTGAAAGTTGGCAGTTACCACCCATCCTGTTCACTTACAATTGTTTAACGGAAATAGTGGGAAAGAAGAGTTTCTCTGGAAAAATCAGTAGAAGTGTAGTTGTTGACAGTCACATCAATCACAGCTTAAGGGTTATTTCTCAGAATAATCCAGCTTATTGCTCTTTATCTCTAAAATGATGTGCCATTCATCAATAGATTTATTTCAGAGTCGTTATGAGAGGTTGTGCAAGTTCCACTCATAGGCATTGGTTGAAAAATAAAACTGCGGGCCTTTACTAGTTGTGGATGGCTTAGGTCAAATAGGTAAGTACAGTTCAGTGAAGCTGCCACTTTCTCTTTCCATGACTATGACAGACATCAATATTCAGGCACAAAACCTTTTTCCATTGGACCCAGATGAGGCTTTACAGTCCTTTTCAACTTGGTGTTCTGGGCAGGCACTGATAATTGTTCAGAATTGGTCTATTTACCATTCCTGCTTTAGGCACAGACCTGTTTAAAGGTTTGACTTAGCCTTTAGATACAAAGACATACTTGAAACCCCATTTTCTTTTCTAAGGAATTTTCAAAGGAATTTTTCATAACCTTTATTATGCCTGAAACCTACTAGCAAGATAGCCTACAGTATTACCATTCGTGCAAAATTGTGTAAACATTTCAAAGACTTGAAATTTGTACAGGGCTGACAGACCTGGTAGTTTGCTCTACATCTGTGAGGATATTGTCACTTCTGCTTGCAAGAAGATGAAGTGACCCTCTGGTAGTCATTGGTGAATTTCTCTCTTCAAAAGCTTGACTGGAATGCACTTACTTCCTGCAATTCTGAAAACTGATTGTACTCCACGGACCCAGAAAAGTCAACCATTTCCTTTGGGAAGGAAATTTCCCCATTACATTGTTGATTGTTACTAGGTCAAAAATCAGTTATTTGTTTCATAAAGTATCAAGCAGTACCTTAAATTGGAGTTTCACCTCTGTACCATAATTGAGCCTTTGACACTCAATGTAACAAAGCAACATAAGACTGTTTGGTTGTTTTAGAACTAGGGCTGTATCAGTCACTTGGGAGAGCTCTCTCAAAATTTACTTATATTCTTACTTCCTTTTCCCTTATTACCTCCAACACCCACCTTCCTTTCATTGCTGTTTTTCTGAGGACAGATGACTGTTGAGGGTAAATGTATATTTTTCAAAAGTTTCTCCAAGTGATTCCATTACATAAATCCTTTTCCTTTCCCTGAATGAAAACTAGTGATGCAATGGAAAGGATACTTAAATTTTAAGTTAGGAGATATCATTGGATTTGAGTCTTGGCCCTGCCACTTTTCCTAGGTAAGTAAGCTTGTTTACTACTCAGGAATTATTTGATTGAAAGTGATTGGAATTTTCCCAAGTCAAACTGACTTTAGCCATAAAGGTGAGTTTTGGCTCCCATTCTTGAAATGTCCAGGGGTAATTCTGTCTGGCTTCAGGAATAGCTAGATCAGGAGCTCAAACAATATCATAAGGACATTATATTTCTCCATCTCTTTACTTCTCTTTCATCTTTATTGATGTCATTTTCATGTTCTATGTGGTGGCTTTCAATTGCTTTAGGATTACCTTAACTTCCTAGTTCAAGAAACCTACAGAAGGAGAAATTTTCTTTTCCCTATAAGTCCCCCAAAGGCCTTGTCTCCACTCATTGTCTTGACTTGTTTCTTGTGACTATTCCTAAACTAATCACAGCAGCCAGTGGGATGGAAGAGCCTGATTTTCTTATTCCTGGGCAGGGAAGTTATCACCCAGCACTTACTCTACAGTTGTTCTGGTTGTCTGTGGCCGACATCTGTTCTACACTGTTCCAGTTGTTAAATACTTTGCATATTTCACCTGTTCCTAGGTTACAGGCTCACCCTTAGACTTAAGGATGGGACAATTCTTCTTGAACCTCGTGATTTAATATTAAGAAAGTGTTAGGTCACAATAGGAAATTTATAGGAGAATAAAGGGGATACATACCTATTTTCTAATGAATGTTATCACTGCTTTGAGCCATGGTTTTTTAATGTATAAGGTGGAAAATATAAATCAGTTGATCTTAAGAGTTGCCTATCTATTCTAATGTTGTATGAAATGGAACAGTATTTATAGACATTTCTGGTGCTATAACATATCTTATATTAAACGTATCTTTAAATAGATGTGTGTATGTGTATATGTATATGTCCATGAGTGTCTGTTATACATTGCTCAGTTTGCACACACGGAAACTGAATCACAGAGAAATCACCAGGGTCCCACAGAAATAATGGCAGAACAAATTCTTTAACTGTATTTCTCAGTTGACAGATTTTTTTTTTTTAACTAGACCATGCTCAAATATTCATGTATTACTCTTGGCATGTCAACCCTTTAAGAAGTATTTACAATTTATAAGAGTTTCTTTAAAAATAAAGTGTTTTAACTCAAAGATGCATGTCTTAAATGCCATAACCAGAGAGGTACAGGTTGGTCATAATATCAAAGAAAAGATGCATTGGAGCAACGACAGGGTATGTGTCATTGTTTGGTGAGAAAACAATTGCTTTAAAAAGCATCTGTTTTTGGCTGCTTTTCTACTTGTTTCACCCTAGTCATGCTTTCATGGGGATCACACTCATGGTCTTTTCATTTCATTTTTACCAACACCTTCATTCTAACATATTATCTTATCAAACAATAAATATGTGTGTATTTCTTGGAACATGAACTCTCTACCTCCCATACCATGATGTGTTAATAGGGGTGAAACTTTAGGTTGGGGTGGAGCATTTGAAAATTTTTGGATGAAATGTTTTAGTCCCTGAGAATTCCATATAAAGATTTATTCATTTTTTGCTGTTGTTTTATCTTCACAGAATTGAATGACTCCTTTTCTTCTCCATATCTTGTAAAGATTCCAAGCAGAAATTATTAGGTAAGAATTTAAAATCCAAACCATAAGCCCAGCAGAAGACTCTAAGTCGCATTCATGTGAAAATCACTTATTGAATGATTCTGTGTAAAACTGGATGATATATAAAGATGAAGCACTGTCGTATAGAGATAAAACCTGGACATAAATCATTATAATACAAGATAGATCATAATATGTGTCATAGGAAAGGAATAGATAAATTGCTGCAAGAGGATAAAGAAATTACTTTATTGTAGAGAGTCTAAGGAGTACTGTACTTTGGTATCTTTTGACTACAATTAATTGACTGACTTCAAATGTACTTAGGTTAAAGTAAAAAAATATGTTCACATTTAATTCTGGGAGTAAGGGATAGCTTCATGAAGGAGAAGATTTAAGCTGGGCCTTGAAAGATGAGTAGTATTCAGAATTAAGGCAACTCCAAGAAATCCTGCTAAGGATGCATATCACCTTGGGGAAAACATTAACCCATTTGAATCCATAGATGCTTAGCTTCAGTGTGACAAACTATTTGTCATAATTAAGAGTAGGCTGCTGATGTTGATTTGGGAGGAGAGAGGAGATGCAAGGCATAAGCCTCTGCTTGAAGAGGCAGGTCACACTGGGGAGTGGGGCAAAGGTGATGGGGGTATGAAGAGATACCCCGTCTGCTGCCAGGTAAGTGTCAAATAACTACTCAAGACCAGGGAGATGCTTATGAATTTTCAAAAGTGAGAATTGACAAATTAGTTTGGGAAGAGGCAATAGGAAGGACAATGGGATGAATAGGATACTTGTGAAGTGGAAACACCTTCTCTAAAAATGAAATTATTTAATTTTTATATATGAAAATAAGTATCTGAAAAGGAAAAAGATGGTCTGCATTTTCTCACCACAGTTCGGCTCTGTTCTTGGTATTGGCAATACAACACTGGACAAGAAAAAGTTCCTGCCCTCGGAGAGCTTATTTCTAGTGTGGGGATGGGGTCAGTCAGCAGTCAACAATTGCAAATGCCAGATGACTTATGGAGGCTTTTGGCTCAGGGCTGGGGCTTGAACCATTTCCAAATGTCCTACCCCATCCATGCACTCTAGTTCTTTGTCTTTAAGATTTTCCTTACTGGTAGTCATTCAGTCTTCCTTTTATTCTTTATTAATCATTTATGCATTTATCCAACAAATATTTGAGTACCTACTATGTTCCAGGCATTGTGGTGGGCACTAGAGTGCTACAGTGAAGAAGGTGGACTCTGACCCCTGTGCTTAAACACCTTATATTCTAAAACAGCATCAGTCAATGAACTTTCTGCAATGATGGAAATTCTTGTACTGTCCAATATGTTACCCACTACTTGTGGCTATTCTGCACTTGAAATGCCATTAGTGTGACAGAGGAAATTAGTTTATAATTTAATTAATTTAAATGCAAATAGTCATATGTGACTAATGTCTACCAAGTTGGACAGCACAGTTAGAGAAAGACAGACAATAAGCCAGGAGCATTTTACAGAAACAATCATGGAGTATGGCAGGTACTGTGAACTAAACAAATAGAGTTCTACAGTACAGGAAAATGGGATACTTTAAGGGGTGGTCAGGGAAAGCCTGTCACCACATATAAGTTGAGATATGAAGAATGAGAAAGAACCAGTTATAGAAAGATTTTGGGGAACAGTGTTCCAGAGGGCAAAAAAGTCCCTGAGGAGAGAAATTGCTTGGCAAGCATAAAGAACTGAAAAAGAGTGGCCACGGCATAGTAAGTGACAAGTAGTATGAGCAAGAGGAAGTTGGAAAGAAGACAAGAGCCATATCAAGCAGAACCAGATAGTGTGTGGACAAATTCCAGTAAAGAGTATCATGCTATCGCCGCTCAGGTCCTTGTCCTCCATCTCAGTGCTTAGTCCCGAATGGATCCTTTTCCAAAGAGCCCAAGTGTGAGAACCCCTCTCAGCATATATCACCTATTTGATCATCTACACACTCTATTATGTGATTTGTTATGAGCATATCTTTGCTAATCATGGGGAAAAAAGTATGCTAGACAAAGTCCACACTTGCTAGAAGCTTGACAAAACAAACACTAATTAAGAAATGTTTTTTACAATGGCAATCAATTATAAATTATTAAAGGTGGGATAAATAAAACTTCACTTCTGGTTTGTTTTATTACATTGCTAGAAGGAAGCTACTTATGAGGGATGGAAACACTTTTTTTTTCCTGAAAGTTTTTGAGAGAAAGCATGGGGGAGGTAAAGAAGAGAAAAGGAAATTGACTTAAAATAACTTGACTATTTTTAAAGGTGTCAGTCCTTGATTTGGAGTTTCTTCTCTAAATGTATGGACATTCATACTGTACAGATTAGTGATTTATGCAGAGAGATACAAGTGATTATGCAGAAGAAATGTCTATGGTGGGGGTGCTGGCACATAGCTGTGTTTTTCCGCTGTCACTTTTGTCAGTTTCATTGATTTTAAAACTTGTCAAGAATTTGCATTTTAGAAAGCAAACACCTCTGGGACTATATATATACACATATATTTTCCTGTAGAATCATAATACATTATTTAGTTTTCTAGAGCCAAGGGAATTAGTTTTAACTGATAAAGATAAAGAAAAATGTAAAATATTGTTATGTACTTTGTTCTGAAGAAAGAAACTTTTCAGTGAAATAGCGTATGTATTACAAATGTACTAAATATTAATCTATAATGACTAATGTTGATTTAAGACTGTTTAAACATTTTTATTTTTCCTAGTCCAGCACCAAACCTGTACGGTTATTCAATATTGCCACGTAGCTTTTCACAACTCAATGTGATGCTAAATTGCTATCTTCAGAGATTGTGTGTGTGCATTTAACATTTTATTAGAGAAGCTGTATGTTTACAGAAAACTCATGCAGAGAATACTGAGTTCCTATATACAACACTTCCATTATTAATGTTTTGCATTAACGTTTTGCCTTTTTTACAATTGATGAAACAGTGTTATTATATTATTAACTATAGTCCATAGTTTCATTAGGGTTCACTCTTTATGTTGTAAATTCTTATGGGTTTTTAAAAAAAATTTTCATTCTAGTTTTATATATATGTATATGAAACCTAAAATTTCCCATTTAACCACATTCAAATATATAATTCAGCTGTTAATTACATTCATAATGTTGTGCTGCCATCATTACCATCCATTACCAAAACCTTTCCATCAGCACAAAGAAATTCTATTCCAATTAAGCATTAATCCCCCATTCCCTACTTCCACCCCAGCCTTGAGGAACCTATATTCTAGTTTCTGAATCTATAAATTTGCTTATTATAATTATTTCATATTTATAATGTATAATAAAATTGTACAATATTTGTCTTTTTGTGTCTGGCTTATTTTACTCAACATGATGACTTCAAGATTCAACCATGTTGTCACATATATCAGAACTTCATTGTGTTTTATGGCTCATGTTGGCCTCCTAGAATCAAATAGGAAATGTTCTGTCCTCTTCAATTTTTTGGAAGCTGAATGTTTAGTAAACCTCACCAGTGGAGCCATCTGGTCCTGGGCTTTACTTTGGAGATTTTTGATTACTGATTTAATCTCTTTACTAGTTATTGTTTTGTCGACATCGCCTTTTTCTTCTTTAGTCAGTGCAGGTAGTTTGTGTGTTTCTATGAAGTTGTCCAATTAATTTAGGTTCTCCAATTTATTAGTGTACAGTTGTACATAGTATTTCCTTCTACTCTTTTTTCGTGGGGTTAGCAATAATATCCTTCCTTTCATTTCTGATTTTAGTTATGTGTCCTCTTTTTTTCTTTGACAGTCTAGCTAAACATATGTTGATTTAATCTTTACAAAGATCAACTTTCTTTCATCCTTTTTGACCCTCAATTCTTCTGATAATGCTTACTTTTATATTTGTTTGATTTTTTTTTGTATTATATCATTTTAAGTGTCTCTCATTTCTTTCTGCATATATTTTTCATATATTTTTTTTGTAGTTACCATGTGGTTAAAGTTCAATATCCTAAATCTATAGCAGTCATATTTGACTTGATACCACCTTGAATTCAATAGCATACACATACACTGTTCCTATAACCCCTGTCCCTCCATTTTTTGTTGTACTTGTTACAAATTATATGTTTATACTTTGTATGTTCAAAACCATAGATTTATCATTACTTTTTCTGCATATCCATATTAGAACCTATAAGAAGTAAAAAAGTTCAGTTGCAAACCAAAAAATACAACACATTAATACTATCATTTATAATTACCCATATGGTTACCTTTACTGGAGATCTTATTTCTTTAGATCTCTTTGATCCACTATAGTGTCCTTTCCTTTCATTCTGAAGAATTCTTTTGAGCATTTCTTGTAGGGCAGGTCTAGTGGTGATGAACTCCTTCAGCTTTTCTTCTTTTGGTAAAGTCCTAATCTCTTGCTCATTTTAAAATTATAGTTTCACTGGATATAAAATTCTTGCTTGAGCATTCATTTATTGCAGAACTTTAAATATTTTATCCCACTGCCTTTTTTCCTCTATGTTTCAGCAGTTAACCTTATGGGGATTCCCTGAGCATAACTTTTTGCTTTTCTCTTATAGGTTTCAGAATGCTCTCCTTCTCCTACACATTCGATAATTTGACTACTATGTGTCTTGGTTTGGTTCTCTTCAAATTTATCCTGTTTAGGGTTATTGGGGCTTATTGAATGTGTATGTTCCTCTCTTTTGCTAAATTTGGGAAGTTTTCTGCCTTTTAAAAATATTTTTTCTGCCACTCTATCTCTTTATTCTCTTTTGGGACTTTCCTAATGTATGTATTGGCACACTTGATGGTGTCCATAACTCTTTTAGGCTCTGCTTACTTTTTTTTTTTTTTTT
>JAQZBX010051626.1:0-19341 GCA_029593785.1 Cabassous unicinctus | reverse complement strand
TATTATAAAAGTAATTTAAATGAGATGTTTCAATATCCAACAGCCCTAAAATAATGAATTTTCCCAAATCCTATCTACTCCTTCCCACATGACATGAGGCAATTTTGTTTTGCCCTTATCCCATTATAAAAGCACTTATTATACATATCAAGGGATAAAATCAGACTTCCAAAATTAACTTTATAGAATTAGCTTTTGAGGCTGGTGCTACTATGTTAATCTCTGTTATTCTTATGGGGTTCTCTTTGCTGTATGGCTTCAATATATTTAAAATGAGTTTCTCAGAGGCATGAAAACTCCATATCATCTAAAATAAAATGTGGGGTTAGCATTAAGGGCCTCGTGAATAAGGCTTATGTTTCTTTGAAAAATGTACAAAGAAGAACTCTGTTGCTAAAAATAAATAATCAGTATAAACAATGGGAATTTATTCTTTCTTACTAACATACTAAACTTTGTGAAAAATGATTCTGGTTCTCTAGGTAGAATGAAATTAGAAAAACCACTCAGTTTGAGAAGGCTTTAAGTGGATAAAAAGGTGATGCTGAGATTCTTCATCAAACAGAAAGCCATAGTTTTTTTAAGGTTCAATCTGAAATTTATGTTTGTCTGATTTAGTGGTTCCACCTTAACTGTGCATTTATCATGCGTAAGACACTGTTAGGCACTGGGAAACACAAAGATAAATTTGAAACTGTATTAGAATTAAACACGCTGTGTTATGGCAATAGACTTTCATATTTTCTAATACTCATGGTATCAATATGCCCTTAAAGAGAGACCTGAATCAATTTGTCTTTCAAAGTGGGAATAGCATCACCAAGCTGAAGACCTGAGATTTTTACCAGCCTATCTATTAGATAGGAGAATATGAAAGGGTCAAACTTCTTGTAAAACCATTATTTCACCATATATGAAGAGTTAAAAAAAAATGACAAAATTGATTATATATTTAGTTGAACTCTTAGACAACCGAATTTAAGAACTACCTCAAAATTAACCCACAAGCCTCCCATGAATGGCATTAATTCTGCAATAAGCTTCATTACCAAGTAGGAATGAAGGTTTCCTCTAAAGCAATCTAAACTTTTGGTTGGAAACTTTTAGAGAGTTTGTAAACTCCTTAAAATCATAGGCAAAATTTGGTTTGTATATATTCATTTTAGGGGAATAGGGCCCATGGCTTTTCTCAGCATTTGGAAAGGGTCTACAACCCTTCCCTCCAAATCTTAATAAAATATATTCAAGGGTTATAGATCTGTTCAAGGTGAAACACCCAGAAAGTATTTTTTTATATGAGCATAGTTTTCAAGGATGAACTTTATATGACTTTCTGAGAAAAGAATGGATAAGAAAGTGAAGAAAATAAAAATAGTCTTCCAAATCCTTAATGTCATGTAACTCAGGTGATCCAATATCTTTGCAGGCAGAACCCAGGCAGAACTCCTTCCATGGTACCAGAAGAGAAAAGATGGATGGAAGGAAATGAGTAATGATGACTCTCATTTGCTGAGTGCCTAGTATGTGGTAGGTACTATACTACAATTTGTACATAGTTTATATCTCATTCAATTCCTCACAATCTCCCTATAAAGATGGGTGCAATCTCCAATTTATAGCTAAGGAAAGTTTAGACATGGTAGAGTTTACTCACGTTCCCACATGTAGTACATGCTGAAGGTGGAATCTGAATTAGGTCTCTCTCACACCAAAGCCTGCATTCAATCCATCACATCATGATTTTGTTATCTTTGGGGCTCCTGCTTTTCTGGGCCTTAGTTCTCTCTCTTCAAAGATTGGAAACTTGTTTTAATTTGTTCTCAAATGACACAATGGTCAGTTTAGATTTGAAAATCCAGTTCTAGCAGACATCTTATGACCTTTTGTGTGTTATTTTCGAAGATTCAAGGTACCCTTAAGAATTTGAAATTATATACTCCTTGCTTGTGAGGCCTTCTTGGAGAACTAACTCAAACATATGAAAGACTAACATTTGGGGGAGGGCTTAGTTAACAAAAAAAAATATAAGTGGACTATAAATATTATATGTTGAATCTAACTAAAATCTGCTTTTAATTACCTGGTTATGTCCTTCAGAGAAGGCTGCAATAACCATGGTTATTTTTCAATATTGACACCATGTCTTCCAAATATCTATCTATGGAGGAGTTGTAAAAGAATTTGTTAGAATCATGTGGGCTAATGAATTTTCTTGAAGGCTAAAGAGAATCTGTGGCCTGAATGAATTGTGATTATATATCCTTAACTGTGGGATACAAATAAGATGATTTAAAAAGCATGTTCTTAATCTTAATCCATTCCTGTGATTATGAACTGATTGTAAACAATACCTTTTGGAGATGTGACTTTTATTTAAGGTTAGCCAAGTGAATTGGGTTGGGCTTTAATTTGGATTACTGGCGTTCTTTATGAAAAAATGAAATTCAGATATATATAGTGAAAGCCACGTGGAAGCAAAAGCTGGAAGTCAATGGAACCTGGAAGGGAAAGGAGAAGATGCCACTAGGTGCACTGCCCCGTGATGGAAAAGCCAAGGACCCAAGGATTGCAGGTAGCCAGCCCCAGAATGCCATAGTCTTTGGGGAAAAAGCATTGCCTTGCTGATTCCTTGATTTGGACTTCTAGCCTCAAAACTGTAAGGCAATAATACATTTCTGTTGTTTAAACCAGCCCATGACTTCCAGGAAGATGGAGGACTAGAAAGACACAGAAAAATAGCTAGAGGACAGGCAGTAACAGCCTGGAAAAAAAATCCTCTATGGGAAGGAGGGATACCACCCAGAAGAGAGAGGGGCAAAGGAAAAGAAACATGACAACAAAACTGTGAGTTAAAAACTGCACCTGCAACTGCCAGCATCCTCCCCTACCCTATAGATACCTTTGCATACTCAGGCCTCGGGGCTCCAGACAAAGAGGGTCCCAGGGATCCACCTCCCCAGGAAAGGGGAGAGAGAGGGACACAGGCTAAGGCTGACTCAGATTTTGACCCATAAATTTGGTCTGCTGTGTCCCACAGCTCTTCCAGGCCGTGGGGGTGGAGCACCATTGTTTACCTTGGGTGCCAGCAAAAGGCTAAAGAGATCTGACCTTCTCAATCTCCCTCTCTACTGACTGGGACTGGTTGTTAAGGATGCAGAAGGGAGTGGAATTTTTCCTATCCAGGAAAAGGAAGGGGGCAGCCAGCAAAGTTGGAGAACTGCCTCCGAGAAAGTTTGAATTATGAGGCTCTTTAACCTCCAAGAAAATCCTCTATATCACACTGATATCCGTGTTGCAGCAAACACACTCCCACAAGGCACTGAACTGAGCGGGTTGCCAAAGAGCGCCATCTATTGGCGGACAAAGTAAGTGCACATGAGGAAACAAAATAAATAAGACGCTTTTTCTGGCCTTTACATCCTCCCTCCCTAAGACCAAAGGAAGTGGGTCTGCAACCCATTACTAGAAACATGGTGTAGATTTGAGCAACTAACAGGGATAATCTTAAACACCTAGAACAGGTTGAACCAAGAATCAAAGAATGGCAGTAACACATAACCTCCCTCTACTAAATCCCTAGGAAAGAGAGAAACTGAGCATCTGAGTAATCTCACCATCCTAATCAGATGCCTACATATCAGCAAAAAATTACAAGCCATAATAAGAAAATGGAAGAAATGGCCCAAGAAAAGAAATATATCAAAGCCCCAGAAGAGACAAGTGATTTGAGATAATTAATCACCGAGATGCACACAAATTTCCAAAATCAAATTAATGAGTTGAAAGACAATATGGCTAAAGAGATAAAGGACATCAAGAGGCAATTGAGCGAGCACAAAGAAGAATCTGAAAACCTGAACAGAGAAATAACAGAGCTTATGGGAGTGAAAGACAATAGGTGAGATTAAAAACACATTAGAGGCATACAATAGCAGACTGAAATGATAGAAGAAAAATAAGTGATACAGAAGACAGAACAGCTGAAATTGAAGAGAGAAAAGAACACAGAAAAGAATGGAAAAAATTGAGCAGGGGCTCAGGGAGTTGAATGATAACATGAAACGCAACAACATACGTGTCATGGGAATTCCAGAAGGAGAAGAGAAGGGAAAAGGGGCAGAAAGAGTATCTGAGGTAATAAAAGCTGAATATGTCCCAACTTTCATGAAAGAAATGAACTTACATGTCCAAGAAGCGCAGCATACCCCAATCAGAATAAATGCAAATAGATCAACTCCAAGGCACATACTACTCAGAATGTCAAATGTTAAAAATAAAGAGAAAATTCTGAGAGCAGCAAGGGAGAAGCAATAAAGAGAAATTCTGAGAGCAGCAAGCGATGCCCAGTAAGACTTAGTGTGAATTTCTCATCGGAAACCATGGAGGCTAGAAGACAGTGGTATGATACAATTAGGATACAGAAAAAGAAAAATTGCCAGCTGAGAATTCTTTATCCAGCAAAATTGTCCTTCAAATACGAAGGTGAGTTTGAAATATTCACAAGCAAACAGAAACTAAGAGAGTTCATAAAAAAGAATTCACCTTTGCAGGAAATATTAAAGGAAGCCTTAACAGCCTGAAAGAAAAAGGCAGGAGAGAGAGGCTTGGAGGAGAGTATAGAAGAAAGAATAGCAGAAAGAAAAACCAAAAGAATAAGATATGACATGAAAACCAAAGAATAAGATGGTGGAAGTAAATAATTCATTTACAGCAATATTATTGAATGTGAATGGATTAAACCCCTCAGTCAAAAGATACAGGCTGACAGAACGTAAAAAAAACATGAGCCATCCATATGCTGCCTGCAAGAGACTCACCTTTAGACCCTGGGATACAAACCGGCTTAAACTGAAAGAGATGCTTCATGCAAACAGTAACCAAAAAAGAGCAGGGCCAGCTATACTAATATCGGACAAAACAGACTTTAAATGTAAAAAAGTTATAAGAGATATAGAAGGCCATTATATATTAATAAAAGGGACAATTCACCAGGAAGAAATAACAGTCATAAACATCTATGTACCTGAACAGGGTGCCCCAAAATACATGAGGCAAACTCTGGTAAAACTGAAGGGAGAAACAGACATCTCTAAAATAATCATTGGAGGCTTCAACACTCCACTCACATCATTAGATAGAATAACTAGACAGAAGATCAACAAGGAAACAGAGAACTTAAACAATATGATAAACGAGCCAGACCTAACAGACATATACAGAATGTTGCACCCAAACTCAGCAGGTTATACATTCTTCTCAAGCGCTCATGGATCTTTCTCCAGGAAAGACCACATGTTAGGTCACAAGACAGGTTTCAATAAATATAAAAAGATTGAAATTATACAAAGTACCTTCTCAGATCATAATGGAATGAAACTGGAAATCAATAATAGATGGGAAAGAGGTAAAATCACAAAAGTGTGGAGGCTGAACAACACACTCCTAAATAAACCAACCCATTGTAGGGTATTTGTCTTAGCAGATGGGAAACTAAGACACTGAATGATTCATACTGTTAAAAACAACAACAAAAACACGAAATCTTGGGTGTTATTAACATTTTTTGGAGGAAAACAAATTTCTATTATTTTCTAAAATATCAACCCAAATATTCTCCAGGGTAGAATGGCATTAAAACAATTAGGCCTTTTCTGTACATTAGGAGAAATAACATCATTCATGGTTATCTGAAAATTTGAGAGTTAAAAAGATATTCATATATTTCCCTTTCAAATATCAAGGAGTCACTATACTCTAAAGAAAAAGATGGGTTTTAATAAAAATTACACAGTATTTTAAAATGAAGAAACAAATATTATACTCATAGTTTCAAATATTACACTTGAGTACCTTCTTGCAAATATACTTTCTGTGGAATCTTACAATGTCAAAACTTTCCAAAGATAACTGATTATTAAAAATCCAAATGGAATAAGTTTCTTAAAAAAGTATTCAAGAGACTTACCCTCCACCACCAAAAGCTAGTGAATCCATGTCGCCTTTGATAAAAAACATATTATCTCCTGTCCACTTAAAGACCTACATAAATGAAAAAAGGCTTTAAATATCTATTATTTTGGTAGAGAGAGGCACATATATACAAATGTAAATGATAATGGTAACTATACAGAGTTAATTTTTCAAAAGTCAAAATGGTTAACAAAGCCTAGACTGATTGTAATAGGAATAGAAACAACAACAACAACAACAAAAAGCTAGGGACAGAAGGGTCTGGTGCTTTGGGTTTCAGTGTTTGTATGACTAAATGAAAGTATACAATCTACTACAAATCAATTTTAATTCCTCAAATCTTGTTATCTGTTTACACATACTTCTCTTTTCCAACTGTGGATTGGTTAATGTAAAAAGTTAAAAGAAATCAGAGAATCAGTTAAAAAAACCTGATACAGATGCCATTAACTTTTATTTTAACCTTAAAGATATAAATGTACATAAAGTTGGTAATATTTTAAAAAAGTGACAAGGTCTTTTCTTTTGGTATGGATTTGCTGGTCAATCATCATTTTTATATATACACCATATGTCCACAGTGCATGTATAATCATGCTTTCCAGTTTCAAATTCTTTAAAGAGTAGTAAGACCTTATAGATATTGGAGAAATCTGAGGTTAAACCTGCTAGATGTTAATATTCTTAAAATATTTTTTTCTAATCTGTTACAGATGGTTTACCCACATCTAATAAATAGTAATTTTTAGCAACTCATATTTATCATTTTTTAAAGCTACTAATCAAAATATCATTTTTGCACTGAGATGACATAATGGACACATGGTTTACAAAACAAAATGAAGCAAACAACAACAACAAAAAAACAGAATACAAACTTTTCATTTACAAAACAGAAAAGATTTCTTAAGGCACTAATATGAAATATCTGTACTATAGCTATATTAAAATTAAGAACTTTTGTTCATAAAACAAGACCATAAAGAGCATAACAATGACAGCTACAGGATAGGAAAACCACTATAAAACTAATAAAGGACTTGGATCTAGAATATACGAAGAATTCATACAATTCAATAAGAAGACAATACAGAAGAAAAAAAGGCACTTCACAAAAAAGAAAATGCAAATGCCCAATGAATATATGGAATATATGCCTAATTTCAATAATCAGGGAAATGCAAATTAAAATCATATAAATAACATCAGATATGGGAATCCTGTATTTGATGTATGATTATTCTGTAAACCCCCAACTTCTCTAATAAAGAAAATGAATAATAAATAAAAGTAACACCAGGCTGATCAAAATTTTAAAAGTCTGAGAATACCAAGCACCAAGTGTTGGTGCAAACGTGGAGCAACAGGAACTCTCTACATTGTTAGTAGGAATATAAATTAGAAAACCACTTGGAAAAACAGTTTGGGATTATGTAGAAAAACAGAACGACATAGCAGAGTTCATCCTTGAGATATACTCTGGAAAATCTGTGTTGGTATATAAAATGTTCATAGCAGAATTTTTGTAATAGCCCAAACTGGAAACAATACAGCAATACAGATGTTCATCAGCAATAGAATGGACAGATAAGTTGTGAAAGATTCACAATATCGAATACCTATAGCAATAAAAATGATTAAGTTGTAGCTACTTGTAACAGTATGGCTAAATCTTAAAAACAATGTTGAATGAAAGAAGCAAGACACAAAAGAACATACAGCAAGATTCCTTTTATATAAAGTTCAAAAACAGACCAAACTAATATAAGCTAGAAACATTTGAATAAAATTGTTAGTAATAATAATGGAAAAAAGCCAATATTTCTTAATATATTTTATATAGTATAGTTTTAAGTATGAATATGTATCTAAATTAATGAATTAAATATTACAAGTTGGCATTTGGCTTTCATTTATACCCCCAACATTAATACACTCAGTTGAGCCAAATATTTGGCTGGGTTGGGGAGGAGTCTTCTTACTAGGGGAAAATGTGAGGACTCTTTATATTTGGTTATTGTATGGTATTAGGAAAAGAATTGGGTAGACCTAGTTATTGGCTATGTTTGACTAAATGAGAAAAAATGATCATAGATGACCCAGGTTTCTATCTAAACAACTAGATGACTACTACTTGCTGGGATAGGGGATAAATTGAGAGCAGTTTTGAACTTGCGTTTATAGAATCTAGCAGCAGTTGTTTTATAAACCAGAGGTCAGGAGAGAGGCAAGGCTTAGAAAGTTGTTATTTGAAATTAGACTGAGTAAATAAATTGGATCAGGAAGAGCATGTAGAAGAGTGAAAAGTGCAGGATGAAACCCTGTAATTTAAGGAACTTGTGAACATTCTAAGGAAGGAGGAGTGCATTACAAAGATATGAGAACCAGAAGAGAAACAGCTAGGTGGGAGGGGTAGGATTGGTTTGACTCTTATAAAACAATCTCTATTTCTATTTTTTATTATTAATGTCTCCTGCTATTGCCATATATCTATTTTTTTCTAATTTGAATTTAAAGAAATTTAAGTTGTATTTATCATTTTTTTAAATTTGAGAAGTTGCAAGTTTACAAAACAATCATGCATACCATACAGGATTCCCATACATCACCTTACCACCAATACCTTACATTGTTGTGACACATTTGTTACAACTGATTAAAGAACATCATTGTAATATTATGATTGGTTTTCCAAAATATTCATTATAGTTTTTATTAAAATAAACTTTCTCCTAACACTAGTATTTTCATAGTTACATAACATTTACTTAATTACATTATTATAGCATCAGAGAGAAAAAGTATTAAAAGAGTTGACAACAAATGTAACTGAAGCATAGAACATTTGAAGCAAGTCGTAAGCACTGATATGTACAGTGCTTAGAGGAGTCTACAAATTCCCTGTTAACTATAGGTATCAGTCAATGTGTTTAATGTAGGGAATGGTTAATTTCAATCCCTGGCTAACCAGGTAAACCAGTAAGGCATTAATTGGTTAACAGAACTTCTACTGTGCTATCAAATCCTTCCTATTTTGTTCATCATAGAAACTGTTCCTAAAGACCTTTATTTATATTTTACCCAACTCTATTGATACCTTTTCTCAAGATTGAAATACAATTTTATCCCTTAGGGAACACTGTATTTGACATGCTGAATCTTATTGTGCCTAAGATGCTGATATTGTAGTCAATGTTTTAAGTAGAGTCACAAATTCACTGAAATTCATTTATATCTTTACTTCTTAGACCTTATTAGCATTAGAATGTACTCCATTTAAGTTGGTCAAGCCACAGTTAAGACTGCCATATAGGGTAAAGAAAAAGAAATCAGTTAATCCAAGTAATTATTTTTCAAATTTTCAAGTCTTACATTAAAACATTACATCTTACATCATTAAACATATTTAGTCTTTAAAAGTTTTTAGGAATTTCACAATCACAATTTATAAACAGAACAGTAATAATGATATATACTACCTACTAAATCCCTAACGTGTGTCTGGCACCATGCCAAATGTTGTACACATATGTTTTCAATTAACTTTTAAACAATTCTGTTATATTTTATGGCCCCCATTCTATCTACTGGAATGTCGAAGCTCAAAAAGGTCAAAGTAAGGCTAAGCTGTCAGTTAGTAAAGCAAGGGTGGGGGACAAATGCAAGTAACACGAAAGTGCATGTTCTTTTCATTATGCCACCTCTTTATAAACGGAATATTTGAGTCCTTACCTCAAACTCTGGACAGAATGTAAAAACAAAGGTCTCTCCAGTACCATAAAAGCCATCACTCACTTTAAATGGCTCAGATGCTAGTGCACCAAAAACCTAAGAATAAAAAAAGGTATGTTCAATGACATGACTACTAGTATGATTCATTAAGCCTTACCTCATCATATATGTATAAATAAAATGCAAAAAAATATATATATAGAAATCTGGTATAGTGTTATCTACTTGTACTTAAAGATTTTATATCCTGCTTCTCTTTTCACAAAGGATTTGAGGATGCTTGCAGAAAATACATGTTCAACAGGAAGTGAGAATCAAGGAAAAAGAAAATATAAGTATGGCAACCATAAGTCTTTTATACACACATATATTTCAGTATTTTAGGTTACTGAGCTTCCTAGAGGTAAGACAAAAGGGAAACATGATCCGTTGCTATATAGCTTACATTATTGTCAGGTACAGAGCATCAGTTTCTCAGTGGGAAAAAGATTTTTTCATACCATCTAAAAAAATGCTTATAACAAATAGACAATCTTAACAAGCGGTTAACACACTTCAGGAAGACATATGCACAATGTATGTACAATAAGGATAACATACTGCTGTGGGACTGTAACACTTAGGGAAACAAAAAACATTCAGTAAAGGTAAACATTCTATTACAAAAAGTTATACTAATTTTTGCCTTCCCATTAGATAGTAAACTCCATGACGGCAGGCCTTTGGTCAGGAAAGTTTGGACCTGTAAAGCCCTGGCTTTGCACAGTATACATATAGATGCCATATAAGAGAATGAGTGAATAAGAGACTTGGAAATGCCATTTCATGCTCTGGGCCTAATGCACCACATCATAAAATAGGAGTGCAGAGAGTTCAAGAAATAATCTCTATAGTAACTGTCTCTCCTGACATTTTATCTTTATAGCCTTAAGTTTCAAAACAGACCTTCTTAATGAAAGGTAATTTTATATATATAGAAAACGTAAATGTATAGCTCAATTTGAAATTCACAAAGTCTAATTTAACCTTCACCCTGACTAAGAAATGGAACATTACCAGTACTCCAGAAGCTCTCTTTGTGTCTCCTCTGTATTACCACCTCCAACTGCCTGAAAAAAGCATTTACTATATGGCTGTTTTGCCCACCTTTAAGTTTTCTATAAATGGAATCATAAAGAAGATACTCTGTAGTGTCTGATTTTGGTTTTTTAATTCCATATTTTGCTTTTGAGACTTTATGCTAGCATGACAACAGTTCATTAATTTTCATTGCTGCATATGTCTTTTATTGGGTATGTAACCTTGGGCAAGTTGATGAACCCTCATTTAAGTAAAAGTTAACTCACCTTTAAAACAGGGATAATAACAATATCAACCTTATAGGGCTTTAATGATTAAATAAAATAATGTATATAAAGCTAATGGTTAGCCTAGTGCCTGGCACATAATAAGCTTGCTAAAGGCATGAGGAGCAGTGGTAGAATTTTTTGTTTTTGTTTTTATAAGTATTGCTTTTTTACCATCTAATTACTCTCCAATAGTGGTAGTTGACCTGAACTTGCCATTTAGGAACAAACCAATATTTCTTTCTTTTCCGTGCTTTTGAACTTTCTATAACTTTACCCATACTTTAAGACTCTGTCAGTTTTCATGAAGCTCATTCTTATCTCCCCCCACATAAATATGAGCAACACTTACTCTAAACACCCCTTCCACTTTTTCTGGGCTCTTACCACAATTAGCATATTTTGCTTAGCACTAGAAATACTGACATACTAAAATCTTCTTTCCTACCAGACTGTGATCTCCTTGAAGGCAGGAACTCTTAATTATTCATACTTATATCTATCCTCTGTAGGGCTTAATATCGCCTTGCATGTTAAAAGGACTCAATAATTTTCAGTTAATAATTATAAAATGTACTAAATAAAATGTACTGATGAAAACGATTTTTTGTCAAGGAGATATGCAAAAAAGTTGTTACTCTAATCTCTTAAAGAGTAATGTGTCTATCTAGTTAGTTTTTCATACCTGCCCATCACTATCTTTAATAACCATCAGCACGGGGGTGTCCAAACCTGTCATTGTTCGATAAAGGGTCTTCAAGCTTGTGCCATGCTTCCCGGTACCATAAACAAGAGTCCATGGATAGCCAATTGTTCTTGGTGGAAGATGCTTGGTAAGCTTTGAAAAACAAAATGCTAACATTTACTTGATAGCTTATTGTCAATATGTAGGACACTAGAGCCAGTTGGAATTTAATGGTACTTATAAAAAGGAGGTTACAAAAAGCAAACTAACAGTAGAAATTATTTAGCTTTCTCAGCGATACTTGAAAAGTAATATTTTTCAGCATGAAATATTAATTGTCCACAGAAAGGAAAGAATCATGCTGAATAAGATACACATTAGAACAGAAACAAGAAACATGGATTGCTTGTTGCTTGTGCTGTCTGTCTCTAACGGACAAAAATATTGGATTATTACCTTGTTTATTAAAATACCTCTCATATAACAGGATCTAGAATCAGACTACTGGAGTTATAAATTAAGCTCGATACTTTAGAGCTGTTTGATCTTGGACAAGTTACTTAACCTTTCTATTCCTGTGTTTCTTCACTTGTAAAATGTGTGCAACATGAATATCCAAGTCCTAGACCTGTTGTGATAATTAAATGAAATAATCTGCATAAAGCACAATGAGAACTCAAATATTGACTAATATAGTCGGTCACTCACATAAATTGTTAAGTTACTTTATTTTGGTGTCTGCTTACCTAAATCTCCTAATACCTATTATACCAGTTGCTGCATTTTGTCTACTTTTTCTTCATGGAAAAGAGATAGCAGTAGCAGTAACCCTGCTGCTTCAGTTTTCAAAACAAGTGAAAAGAGGCTGTTTTACTATCATGGGCATGTCATACCTTTTCAATTTGATCTGGCAGCAAGAGTTCACTAGGATCACTTAGGTTTGGTCGAAAAGATTCAGACTCCAGGTCTGTTTTTAGTGGAGCCACCTGCTTTGAATTTATGTCTTCCCTTGTAGTAATCTAAAAAAGTAAACAGCAGCAGCATATGAATATAAAATTGTGACATGTTTTCAAAAACTTTCAGCCTTTTGAGAGAACTTTACACCTTAGAAACAATGGCTAAAGCTTTAATTCAAGATTTTATAAGGCAAAAACTGCTCTATTTAGTAACAATGGCATAACTAATGTAGAAAAAAAGATTTTATACTATAAGCAGGCATTTTTCTCATCCAGTACATAAAGGAAGGGCTAGTAATGGATGATAAATTCCATTATTTCTGTTGAAAAGGAGATAGCTGCATGCAAACTTTTAATTTAGCCTCTTGAAAGGCCAAAGTGAGCCAGTTTGCTTTTTATTTGCACTATTTAAAATACATAAGATTATTTTTTTTCATAAAATTTGTCAAAAATAATTAAGGAAACTTTCTGGGTATCAAAAAGTGAATTTAAATGAGAGTAGAAGAAAAGTTAGAACTTTCTTTTCATTGTAATATTTTCATATATATTTGCTTCATTTAAAAAGCTACCATTATTTTAAAAATACCTTTAATTTTTAACTTCTTAAATGCTGAATATTTTATCTAGTTAGACCAAACAATAAATGGTAAAATTAATTTGTTCACAAATCAATTTTTAAAAATCATATCGACTTGATGTATTGAAAAGAATATATGCTTTTGTTTGATGGAAATGATCTCACTGATACTCTTTAAACTATTAAAAAATGTTGATTAACTCAAAAAAGCTTACTATTATACAATCTGTACTGTTAGAGTTTATTTTTAATATTTACTTTAATATATAAAATGTAATAACCTTAGAAAACATAAGATATGAAGAGTAACTAGTGCTGATAAAACTTTTAACTTGGAAAATACTTAGAATTCTATGGAGCAGATAACTAAAATGCAGCAATACTCGGCGACTCTGATTCCATACAGGAATAAAATCCTGCTAAATTATTTTGTTCCTTAAACAGATTTCTTACCAAACCTGAAGAGCATATATTTTTAACCAATACATGTTCTAGAAATGTATTGTTTCCTGATGAGAAGCTAAACTATAATAACTCTTTCACATCATCATGTTTTACCCTTATTTTGATGATGTAAAAGGTTAAAAACAAATCCATGACAGCAATGAAAGAAAAGAAAAAATTCAGTAAGTCTAGCAAAGCCATAAAAGTACACCTTATTAAGAAGAGGAAAACACACAATAATAATGCACAAAATGGGGGAAAAAAAATGAGTTTGACTGTATTACTTTCTCGGTATAAAAATCACGAAGATTATTTCACAAAATTTCAAATAATTTATTTAGTTCCAGTGCCTAACCTATACTATTGTGAAGTATTTCCAATTACCAACCAGGACTACCTCAAGGACACAAAGAATTTCTCCCATTAAGATACTTGAGGTGGGATTGATTACAACAGAAATAGCCTTAAAGAAGACAACTTAAGCCTTTCTATCCAAAATTTTTTAAAAATTTTCTTTAAGTACCACATCTTTCAAATTTTTTAAAGCACATATTCAATCTCCAGCCCAACATTCTTTCAAAGTTAAAATTAAATGAAAATTCCTCATTATTCTAAGACACACCAAGTACTGAGAACAGTTTTGAAGTAACAGAAAATTTTTGATTATTTTTCAAATGAAAAGATGAAAGAAAAGATAATCCTATCTCTTCAAGACAGTACTGTACTTTTTAATAAGATAAAAAAAAAAAGGAATTTTCTGCTGGGTTTAGTGGTGCAGTCAAAACAAATCCTTCAAATGTGAGATTTGCCCTGACAAAGGACACTAAAAACAGGGAGTATTCACTCTCTGGAGGGGTTTAAACTACTGAAGGGGGCACCTGGAGACGTCTGCAGAGTGTGCGCAGTTCTTCAGTATTTAGAGCATCGATCCTGCGGTGATACTCAGCCACTGACACTACCTGAATATGGAGACAGGAAGACAATAATTCCACTGACAGCTGAAGAAAAAAATGCCCAAAGAAAACCAAAAACCAAACCAAAAACCAACGGAGAAATTTAAATGGGGGTAAGAGAACTGTAAAGAAAGCAAAAGGGTTATCAATATTATATGATTTTATATATTTTATGTAAGTATATATTTTGAGGGACTCCATGAGTTCAATATGATAATTATACTCATGGTAGACCATAAAGGAAAATCAAGAAAATCTCCTCACCTCCATGCTGAAGCTCCTAGAGAATTTGTACATAGAACGAAACATGACCGAGTTTAACCACTATATCCAACTAGATGAGAATATAAGAAGATTTTAAGAACTATTAAAGACTAAATTTAGAAAACAAATTTTTAGCTTTGTATAAAGGAAACGCTAAGTAAAATATAACCAGCTTTGCTAACATTAATGATAATATCTAAAATCTAAAAGGTCTTGGAATTTATGAGGAAAACGGTAGTTTCAACTCCCCTCCAAATCAGTTTAGCTCAAACATTATATCCTAATGACCCTGCTGGAAGAATTTCTTCTAGACAAAGGTGGCAAACATACCCATGTTATATGATCTGTATCAGAAGAAAAGGGGAAGAGAGGAAGAAAAAGACATGAAGTTTTAAAACCTAAGGCAACAAGAAAAACAAGCACTAGAAAATAAACTTGTATTTTCAGAAGCATGTCTAATAAACAGCACCTTCTTAGGCAGGTTTACTTCAGTCTTTTCAAATGACTTACTCTAGTTTTTGTCTTTCCCATACATTATTTCTTTATGATACATATTGTAGCAGCTGTGAATAAAATTTAACTAATTTTCTACATTCTAACTTCCTAAGGGAAATTCTATTATCTCTTTTGTAATTGCCTAGACCAGTCTCTTGCAGTGCTGAAATTGGAAGCCATGTATGACAAATATACATAGTAGTTAAACATTACTACAAAAAGCACACAAAAATAGACACGTTTCTTCAGGCTGACACAATGGCTACAGCTTTTTATGACCATATCATAGTTCCCAACAGTTAATATACTGAAATCTGGTGTTGCTTTAAAAATGTGCTGATTCTCCTGAGCTATGACCCTTGCCATCAACCACAACAGAAAAAGTCTGGGTCCTTAATCTCTTGCATTAAGGTAGGGACCCACAAAAGGGGATTAAATAGTCCCATGCCAATAACACAATTTGGTTCCTGGCACAAACAAATTTTCTCAGAAAGAAAAGATTCCCAATTCAGGTCCTCATGATTCTCACAAATTAATATTAAGCAATTATGAGGTCATAATAAGAGACCCACACATACAAATAACCCACCATAAGTGAGAGTAAGCTAAAACATTGAACCAACTTTCCATATTGGAGTTACTAGATAAACTATGAGTGAGATGCTAAACAGGTCAAATTGAAAAATAAGCAAGCAATAAGAGATTTAAAAAAATTAGTAAGCTTATTCGAAACAGAACCAAATGGGACTTCTATAGAAGTAATAATTATAACTTGAATTTTTTAAAAAAGTGGATAAGTTAAATAGCAGATAGGCAAATGAATTAATGAAATCAAAGACAGAGTTGAAATTTCCCACAATGCATTTCTAAGAGCAAGGAAATAAAATATATGAAACAGGTTAGATTTGGATAATGATAAGATTCAATAATACTCTAATCAGAGTTTCAGACAAAAGATGAGAATATGGAAAGAAAATAATTGAAGAGCTAATACCTGAGACTTACCATAACTGATGAAAAACAAGAATCCATAAGTTCAAGAAGCATACTGCATTCCAAATAAGAAATATATAGCTAATACACTGCAGTAAAGCTTCATAACACTTAAGAAAAACATAAGTCCTTAAAAGTTGTCAGAAAAGTCAGATAATCTACAAAGGAATGTAAATTAGACTGACAGAAGATTTTGCAAATCCTATCAGAAGGAAAGTATCTTTAATTCAGCGCCTTAATACTTGTACTTAAGCAAATATGAACTCACAAGGAAAGATTACCAAACACAGAATCCACTATGACAGAAAATAATGGTCAATCTAGAATTGTTTACCAAACAAAAACTATCTTAAAGAAGAGGTAAATAGAGATATTTTCAGATAAACAGAAAGATAGTACACTAACATTAAAAAGTCTTGATAGAAGAAATTTCTGGTATATACTTCAGGAAAAAAGTCTGAGATACAGGACAGAATGGAAAACAAATAAAATGGTAAATGTATATATAAATTTAAGCAAAAAGATTAATACATAAAATAATTAGATGGAATAAAATAATCAAGTCTAATTGGTTAGGTTTTAAGAGGACAGAAAGAATACAGAATACAATAGCATGTAACTGGGAATAGGACTGATGTGCACTGAAGACTTACAAGGTCCTTTTTCTGTTCAGGAGAGGTTAAGATACTCATTAACTTTACACTTCATAGAGGTAAATATGCAGGACAAAATATCAGGGATTCCATTGAAAAAACAGAAACATGAGTTTAAACCAATGTATAAGAAAAGAGGTTAAACACACACACACACACACACACACACACACACACACACACACATGCATGCAGAAAATGCAATCCCTTCCCTAGCCCCAGAAAGAGCAAGAAAGAAAATCTGATATATGAGGGCAGAGCAGATCCCTAAGAAGCAGGTATACTTAATGAGAAGTGCTAGAATGAATGAATTCCTATATTGAAGGGGGAGGGGGCAGAGAAGGAAGGGCCAAAAGGGAAGGAGAAAAGGAGGAAATGGAAAGCGTATCTTCAACTATGCTAAAAAATCAATTACAGAAGGATTAAATTCTTTTAGGAGAGAAAAAAAAAAATCTTTCTTATCTTAAGTTAGGAAATGCATTTCTAAATAAGGCAAAAGAAACTGTAGCCAGTAAAGAAAAGTTAAATTCATCTCTATATTCATTTAAAGACATTATAAAAATGATAAAGATAGCCATAATCTGGGAGAATGTATTTGTAAAATATATAACCCACAAAAGAATAATGGCAAGAATATACAAGGAATGCCTACAAAGTCATTTAAGAAAAAACAAACCACCCAATAGGAAAATGGACAGAAGAACAGGCAAACAATAATGGATGGTAAAACACATAAGAAACTACTCAATTCCACCGGTAATAAGGAAAATGCAAACTAAAACCACAGTGAAATATTTAATACACTGCACACTGGGAAAAAATGAAGTCTGACCATAACAAGTCCAATAACAAATCTTGATATTGAAGAGAATGGCTTAAGGGGGACTCAAGTGTTGCTGGTTGGAGTGTAAACTGGAACATTCACTTTGGAAAACAATAAATGTTATTTTGTAAAGTTATGTATTTGATCACTGTACTACAACCAAGCGAGTACATTTCTAAACATTTACTCTAGATAAACTCTTGTACATGTGCAACAGGAGACATATATCAGAATGTTCACAGAAACAAATATTCATATTAATAAAAAACTGGAAACCCACATGACCATTAAGAAGAATAAACTGTGAGTATAATTACAGAATAGAATAGTAACAGTAGTGAAAAATCAACAAATTATGGTTTCATGCAGCAATATGGATGAATCTTAGAAATATAATGCTGAATGAAAAAGTGAGTTCCTGATGACTATATAAACAGTCTAAAAGTATTCTTAAGTTCAAAATGAACAAACAATGTTCTTTAAGGACATATACAAAAGTGATACAACTATTTTTTTTTTTTAAAGCAGGGGAATGATAAAATTCAGGGAGGTGGTTATCAATTGGGTGGAGATAGGAGATGAGACAGAGAAAGAACACACAGGGATATGTAACTGCATGGTAATGCTCTAGTTCTTAAGTAGAGTGGTGAGTTCACAGGTACTCATTTTATTATTATGCCTCATAACTTGCCTAAGTAATAAATATACTTTTCAACCACTGAGTCAAATAAAAAATATTCTACATTGAATATATGTGCATATATCCCTTTTTAAAATTAGGCTATAAGTGAATACAGAGCAGAAGATGTTTTACTTACCATAAGGCATAAATAATAGTTAATAAATTTCCTGTGAATATCTACAATAGGTAGGCAACACAGTATGGCAGAAAGAATGCTGGCTTTGGGCTTAGACCTCTGCATTTATTCTGGTCTAAGAATTCTGATTTTTGTTAGTTTTGTGAACTTGAGGAAACTCCCTTAAGCTCTCCTTCTTGTTTTTTTTTTTCCCAAATGCAAATATGCATGCTTTAAGCATTTTATGAGGGATAAATGATAATATGTGTAAAGCATATATATATATATATAAAACAGATCCTGGTATATAAATGGTGCAAAATAAATGTTAATTCCCTTCTCCCTATTTATATTCAGAAGCTTTTGAGAGAGAATGTAGCAAATCCCAGCTCTGACCCTTACTGGTTTATCTGACAAAATTACATAAACATAATATGACTGATATATGGCTTTGTTTCAATTGTAAAATGGAGATAACAATACTACTTCGCAGGGTTGTGAGGATTAAGCTAACTCATACTAAGTGCACAGAACAATACTTAATTTACAGGGCCAGTAGTGGTGGCTGTCATTCTTATCTTAAGCTAAGGTCATTAGAAAGATTTTTACATTTAACAAAGCTCTTCTTAAAATTCTACCTGTGAGGTAGAATT
>JAQZBX010051625.1:0-19331 GCA_029593785.1 Cabassous unicinctus | reverse complement strand
TAAAGGGTGGAAAAATATCAAAAGAAAAGTAATGTATGAAATATGAAAATTATATGCATTTGAAATATCCATGTCCATGATAAAATTTTTGGATTTCAGGCATGCTCATTTAATTGTGGTTATTTATGGCTACTTTCTTGTTACACTGGCAGGGCTGAGTAGTTGCAAAGATTATGTATTTTCTCATCACTTTCACTGCTTTTCAGGGCACTACTAATCATAATGATACAATTATAATTCTAGAACATTACAAGTGACATGCATATCACCACACAGTAACATTTTATCTGTTTAGTGTATTCCCAGTGCAAAAAAATCACATAAATATTAAAAAACTATTGCAAACTGGACTTTTTGAGAGTTGTGATTTTAAGGCACAAAAGATTGTGGATTATATTATTAATGAATTAGATAGCAAAACTTTGTGTTTATTATACAAAGACATAAAAGCTATGCTAAAATAAAGCAATATACTTTATATTACCAGACTAAGCATTCATCACAATATTCTCATCTCATTTGAAAGCAATGAGAAGAAAATGTGAACAATGTGAGAGAAATTTTCTTATCACAAAAGATTGTTTAATCAAGAAAATAAAATATTTCCTTATTTCTCAGCAAAAATAGACAATGAAAAATAGGCTGCAACCAAAAGCATATGCCAAATGATTTACATACTAGCCAAGCAAGGAAAGCCATTTAACCTTGATGAGTTATTTAAACAATGCTTGATTGTAGAAATGTGTCCAAAGAAAATAAGCTTCTTTAATACTAATATCACTGTGGTGAGGACAATTGTTCACAGATCTGAAAAGACTGGGACAACATCAATAGTCAAGTGAAAACTTGACAAATTATTTAGTGGTTTTCTCTAGCTCTTAAAGTTTTTGATAGATATTAATAATACTGCTCAGTTGTTTTTCATTTCAGGAGTCAAAACAAAGTTTGAGACTTCAAGTCAAACAAGATGGCAGCATAAGATGCTTCAAGGTACATTTCCCAACAGAATCTTTGACCAACTAGCAAAAAAACAGCTGCGCCATCTTCCTCAAAATATCAGAAATCAATTGAGAGTTGCAGTAACTTTCTGTGTGCTGAATTGAGAAAAGGCAGCTTTCAAAACAGTAAAAGATGCCTGAGGCACACTTTTCCCCCTCCCATTCCCTCTTGTCACTATGTGGAGACAGTCTGTGCCACCATTGTGGGTCTCGGTCCCTGTCCCTATATGCATAGGGCAGTGACTGTATGATAGTGCCAATCTATTAAGTAGCAGCCTGAAAATTAAACAAGGAAACCCCTTCTGACATGCCTTCCATGAAACTTGCCCTACTGGCAGAAGCAGCTAGCAGTCAGCTAAAGTAATGTATCAAATTATTCAGTCAAAGCATCCTAAGGCAAAGTATTACCAACTTTAATACATACAATACGGCACCTTAGAGAGGGAGCAGAATTTATTTCACACATAGTAGAGGGGACATTTGGATTCCTGTTAAGAGGGGAAATCCTAAGACCACAAGCAAGCAAGCACAAGCCCAGGACAAGACAAAGCTCAGAAATGAAGCCATAGACCTTGCACTTCACTTTTGCTTCCAGCTGATCTCTTGACAGGAGGTCTATACTCTGAAGGAGAGCAACAGACAACCCGGAGCCAATTTGCAGGGCTGTGTAAGGTGTTTTTTCTCTGCTTTGTTTGCTTTTGTTAACTCCCGGCACTCAGGGAAGTCTCTGTCATATCACCATCCGTATACAACCTTAATGAACAGACAGCTCAGGGACTAAATCACAGAGTTAACATTTTAAAATATTAAAATATACGGTGAGCACAAAAGATTACCCGATGAACAAAGAAATAGGAAATGATCCAAAAGAACGTGTAAAAACACATTCACAATCAACAATAATTCCAGACATTGGAAACACCAGGCAAACCTTTTAAAATAATGATCTTCAATATGCTCAAGGGGATAATGGAAAATATGGAGAAAGAAATAAAGGGTATCAGGAAAATGATTAATAGCAACATGAGAATCTTGATAAAAAGATATAAATTATGAAAGAAACCAAACAGCAATAATGGAGGTTAAGACCACTATAAATGAAATGAAAAATTCCCTAGAGGGTTTCAACAGAAGATTGGAGCTGGCAGAATAAAGATACAGTGAACTTGAAGATAAGACCACTGAAATGATTCACGCTGAATCAGGGTGGGGAATGGAAGCGGTTGAGAAAACCTGAAAGACAACATGAGGAGGATAGACTTAGTCTGTGCACAAAATGTGTTTTGAGAATCTTGAGACTAGTTGTGACGATGAATCAATGTTTGTGAGGAAATGTTGATTGATTATTAGAGGCAAAAGGAGAGGTTTTCTAACCCCTGAGTCTAGTAGTCTGATAAAATGACTCCACTGAATAGAATCAAAATTCATCAGGTAGCTACATCAACATGAGGCAGGGCACTTTTTTACATTTCAGAAAAGATGTACTCCCATTTTTAACAAGAGTCAATTGACTAATTCAGAGCCACTTTGACTACCGTGTAAACACATTCAGTGTAGAAATTTGGAGGAAACTGGAAATCATGGTTTGATCCTAATTCTAGGCTTTTATGGTGGAGATTTATATGTTCCCAGGCTGGTTAAAATGATTACTTTTGATGTTATGGGAACATTAATGAAAGATATGAATGTTAGAGACAACACAGTGTGACAAACAAAAGAATGATATAAAGAATACGCAGCACAGGGAGCACAAGGAAGGTCATGAGCAACAAAATATCTGTGTAGACTTTTCCACAACTGAACGATCTTACATTTTTAATTGAAGGAGCCCTACCAAAATTCAGAAAGAAATGGTTGAAAACACATAAATTTCCATCTATTGTGATATTTCATAGAGGGAAAAGATGACGCATTTTAGAATGGTCTGGATTCTTAACCATAAATCTAGAAACAAGAATATAATAATAGAAGGCTATCAACTTTTTGAAGGAAAATTATTTCTGACATAGACTCCTACACCATGTCAAATCATCCATCAAGTATGAGGGTGAAGTTTTTGACAAAGTTCAAAACTATGCATCCGATGCACCCTTATCAAGAGGCTTCTAGAGCATGTGCTCCTCCAAAGGGGAGAATAAACCAGGAACAAGGTAGATATTTAATACTGGAGGGATTCAAAGAGAATCCCAAAAATGATAACAAAGTGAGATTTCAGGATATAAAGTCTACAATACTTCTAGAAGACTGTAACCCAGATTGTACCACTGAGACTCAACAATGTGACTCAAAAAACATATATATATATTGAAGACATATGTTCAATATGCCTGCTGGTCTTATTTTTATTTTTATAATTTATTTTATTGAAGCATTATTTACATATAGTAAATTGCAAAATAGTATTCCACTTTACCCTGAATTTGGAATGCTCAGATGAACTTGGCCCATTGTCTTTCTGAACTTAACTTTCCTTGATCGGTACAGCACTTTTCCCTTCCAAGGACTTTCATTGAGATGAGCCAGATACATTTATTTTGCCACACGGACATATTTTGCATTTACCTATAGCTTAAAATTGATGTTAGGGAAAGTGACTTAAATAAAAAACACAAAGAAAGGCATATTCAATGTAAGTTTGTGATTACTACTTCAATTTTTAAAACTTAGCTTTATGTTGTTTAGTACTATAAGCTTTGATAGTAAATTTATTTTAAAAAATCAAGAGGACTTTTAACACAAGATCAGGATAAAGGTTGCTTTTTTAGTGTGGGAGAAAGATGAAATAAGGGATAGGTAGGGAGCAGCCCTCTGATAATGATGATACTTTTTCAGTAACATAGATGTTGGATAAATTTTAAAATTATTCCTTATATTATATATGAAAATTGTGTTCATATGACAACTTAATTAAAAAGGAATCAAGAGGTACCTCTTAGGCAATATATAATACTAGGCTAAGATTCAGTTTCACAAGAAATTTTCATGGACACTATCATCAATATCATAATGGTCTGTCCTCCTTTGCTAAGCACTGCCCATGTACTCTGGGGGATTTTTGTCACTCTATTAGAGAATGTAGCAAGACCCCTAGGATGGGAATTCAATACTCTTTTGATTACTGTGTGGTTCTACATCCACTGAGACAATGCCCCATGAACACTTGAACATATTCATATGCCTTAGAGGCATGCTGCAGGTGCACCTCTCCCTTCACCTCACCCCATCACCAACACACTGCACCAACAATTCTCCCATGCCATAGTTGTGACACTTCTGTGATCCAAAACCTCCCCAAATCCAAACCAAGAAAATAAGCAAATTGATAAGAAAATAATATGGCCTCTCTGTAAGCCAAATTCAGAATAAAAATGCACTCCCTTCCCCCAGCATGGACCATGACTCCCATGGATGAGCCTCTCTGGCACTAAGGGATTATTACCAAGTGCCAACTAGTGATGCATCTGGAAAAAGACCTTGACTAAATGGGGGAAATCCTAAATACAAATGCATTTTATGTTTAATATATTTCACTGCTGCACGTCTCAGCAGGGTCTCATTGACTGCCATAATAAACAGTGCCTCAACAAAAAGGGCTCATGAGGACTCTGGAGAAATTTAGAAACTATAAGTATGGCAGATAATCTCAGGAATTTGGCACCCTGTCAGTGTGCATTATTTTGGAATATAAGGTCCCCAGTGTAATAGAGTTAAACTCATTTATAATATCCCTACTCATGGCTCTTCTGCCCCTTTTATTTGAACCTATAATTAGCACTATACTTGTAAATTATATGTCCCAGAGACTTAAATCTTTGGTCTGTTTATTATCCAGTTGAAACTTGAATCTCAGCAGAGTTCCATACCTACTCTTCATTCATTGGACTCACCCAGCACAACTAACCAAAAGATGATGATGGACAATATCCATCCCTAAAAACTGTGAGTATTTACAACTGTAAGCAAGGCAATTCCATCTATCTGCCCCATGGGATTTAAATCCCCTCTCAATGAGAAACAAATTAGGTATCACCATCCAAAAATCCTCAAGATTGGAGAATGAAAAATGAACTAAAGTAGACTTATTATTCTATTATTATTCTATTATAGACATTATTATTCTACAAGTGGAAGGACTTGTATGATTGGTATAATGGCAGTGGCTACCAGAAGTTCTGAAGGAGGTAGAGTGAAGATTAGGTGTAACATGGAAGCATTTTAGGGACATTGGAATTGTCCTGCATGACATTGCAATGACAGATACAGACTATTATACATTTTTTCAAAACCTTTAAAATTTTATGGGGTAAAGTGTAAACTATAATGTAAACTATTGGCCAATGTTAAAAGCAATGTTTCAATATGTGTCTATCAATTGTAACAAATGTACAACAGTAGAAAGAGATGTTGTTACAGTGGGAAAATGTGAGAGGGAAAAGATATGGGGTATATGAGAATCGCCTATATTTTTGATGTAATATTTATGTAATCTAAACTTCATTTAAATTTTGTTTAAAAAAATCTATAAATATAATCAAATATTATACCGTTTGAAAGTATTCACAAATAAACAGAAATTAAGAGAGTATACCATTAAGATACCAGCCCTTCAAGAAATACTAAAGGGAGTTCTGCAGGTTGAAAGGAAAAAAAGGAGAGAGAGAGCTGAGAAGAGTGTAAGAACAACTAAAACAATGAAAAGAGAAATAGAAACAACATATGACATACATAAACCCAAAGATAATATGGCTGATGTAAGCAATTCCTTGAGAATACAACATTGAATGTTAATAGATTAAATTCATGAGTCAAGAGACAGAGATTGGCAGAATGGATTAGGAAATATGACCCATTTATATTTTGTCTAAAAGAAACCCACCTTTGACCCAAGTATTCAAGGAGGCTGTAAGAGAATGGATGGAAAACAATCTTAAAAGCAAACAATAACTAACAAAGGGCAGGAGTAGCTATACTAATATTGAATAAAATAGACTTTAAATGCAAAAGATGGATACTATGTATTAGTGAAAAGGTTAACATTCCAAGAATAAAGAAGAATCATAAACATTTATGCACCTAACAAGGGTGCCACAAAATACATGAGGCAAACACTGGAAAAGTTAAGTGGAGAAATAAATGCCTCTGCAATTATAGTGGGGGACTTTAATACACCATTATCAACATTAGATAGAATGTCTTGACAAAGAAACAATAAAAAACAAAGACTTTCGTTACACATTAGAGGATCTGGACCTAATAGAAAAATACAGAACACTACATCCATATACAGCGGGATACATATTCTTCTTGAGTGCACATGCATCATCCTCCAAGATAGACTATATGCTAGGCCAGAGAAAAAATCTCAATGAATTCAGAAAGATTGAGATTATATAAAGCAATTTCTCAGACTACAATATAATGAAATTGGGAATCATTAAGAGCCAGAGAACCAGATTAGGCACAAAAATTTGGAAGTTAAACAACACACTCTTAGAAAAACATTGGGTCAAGGCAGAAATATCAAAAGAAATCAGTGAGTACTGTGAAAAGAATGAAAATTACATCACCACAAACCAAAACATATGGGATGCAGCAAAAGCTGTACTGAGTGGGAAATTCACAGCAATAAATACATATATCAAAAAAGAAGGAAGAGCTAAAATCGAACACATAACTGCAAACCTGGAGGAATTGGAAAAACAGCAACAAAATAAGCCTAAAGGAAGTAGAAAGAAGAAAATAACAAAGATTAGAGCAGAACTAAGCAAAATAGAAAATAAGAGAGCACTAGAAAAAAATAAACAAAACCAAAAGCTGGTTACTTGTGAACATTAAAAAAAATTGACAATCCCTTAGCCGGACTAACAAAGAAAAAAAGAGAACAGATGCAAATACAGAAAATAAGAAATGAGGAAGGGAATATCACCACTGACCCCACAGAAATAAAGAGTATCCTAAGAGGATACTTTGAAAAAATATATGCCAACAAGAATAATAATTTACAGGAAATGGACAAATTCCTAGAAACTCACAAGCAGCCTACATTGACGACAGAAGAAATTGATGAACTCAACAGTCCAATTACAAGTAAAGAGATAGACTCAGTCATCAAAAACCTCCCAACTTTGAAGTGTCCAGGACCAGCATGGCCTCTTCAACAAATCATGCTGAGAGAATTGTATATCCATGTCCAAAAGAATGAGAGACGATCACCATCTCCCACCTTATACAAAAATCAACTCAAGATGGATGCAATATCTAAATATAAGAGCCAAGACCATAAAGACCTTGAAAGATAATGTAGGGAAGCATCTATAGGACCTTGTAATAGGAAATGGTTTCATGAACTTCATACCCAAAGCACAAGCTGCTAAAGGAAAAATAGCTATATGGGATCTCCTCAAAATGGAAAGGTTTGGCATCTCAAAGGATGTTATCAAGAAATTAAAAAGACAGCCTACACAATGGGAGAAAATATTTGGCAACCATATATCTGATAGGTGCCTAATATCCTGCATATACAAAGAAATCCTACACCTTGAAATCAAAAAAGACAAATAAACCATTTTAAAAATGTGCAAGCAACCTGAAAGGCACTTCTCCAAGGAAGAAATACAAATGGCTAAAAAGCACATGAAAAATGTGCAACATCACTGGCTATTACGGAAATGCAAATCAAATCTACAATGAGATACAATCTTACACCCATTAGAAGGGGAGCTATTAAAAACACAGCAGACTTTAAGTGTTGGAGAGGATGTGGAGGAATGGGAACACTCATCCAATGCTTGTGGAAATGCACAATGGCCCAGCCATTGTGGAGGACAGTTTGGATGTTCCTCAGAAAGCTAATTATAGAACTTCCATATACTCCTGCAAATACACTGCTGGATATAAATCCAGAAGAATTGAAAGCAAAGACACAAACAGATATATGCACACGAATGTTCATAGTGTCATTATTCACTATTGCCAAAGTTGGAATCAACCCAAGTGTCCATCAACAGGTGAAAGGATAAATAAAATGTGGTACATGCATGCATACAATGAAATATTACTTAGTTGTAAGAAGGAATAAAGTGCTAACACACAGGATAACATGGATGAATCTTGAAGACCTTATGTTGAGTGATGCAAGCCAGGCATTGAAGGATGAACAGTACATGACCTCACTGATATGAATTAAGCAAATTGAGCAGACTCAGAGAGCTATCGTCTGGAAGATAAATGTATAAGAAATAGAAAGGGAGAAGAAGATTGTGAGCCAACACCCATACAGACGTAATCTATGGTAAGGTGAAAGGGTGTAGTTGTGTATTGAAATGGTATGACAGGAGGGTAGTGATATTATTGTGTTGGGTGGTCCAGGGTTGACAGGTGGGTAGATTGGGAAGGGTGGGTTGGAAGGTCCAGGGTACGAGGGTAGGGTTGGCAGAGGGACCAGGTCAACACTGGGGATTTGCAGGTATGTGGTTGAAAGTGCAAAGCTTAGAATGCTCTTATGGCAATATGACAAGGTAGAGTTACTGCTTTAGGGTGTTGGATGGGCAGGCATTTGGGACAGTGTGCACCTGGAGCAGGCTTCTTGGGAGTGTGTGAGTGATCATTGGACTCACCCAGGACAACTGTTGGAGAGATGATGATGGACAACCGATGTCCCAGGGAACAGAAAGAGTCTGCAGCTGCAGACAGGATAGTCCCATCCATCTTCCCCTTGGGATATAAGTCCCCATTCAATTGGAGGTGGAGTGGACATCACCATCCAAGAATCCTCAGGATTGGGGGAAAAGCTATGGACTAGAATGTACTTAGGGGTATTCTCCTATAGACACATTGTGATTCGAGCAATGGAAGAAATTACAACATTGATGTGGAGTCAGTGGCCACTGGAGTCTCTGGAGTCAGGGAGAGGGAAAAACAGTTGTAATACAGGGGCTTTTTGAGGACTTGAGAATCACCCTGAGTGATGTTTCAATGACAGGTATAGGCCATTTCATATCCTCACATAACATGCAGTACTCTGTGGGACAGGGTGTAGACTACAAAGTGAAATATGTCCATGCCGAATGGCAAAGCAAAAAGATGCATTTATCAATTGCAATTAATACGCCATGCTAATGAAGGATGTTTATGTGGGAGGATGTGGAAGTTGTGAGGCATGGGGCATATGGGAATCCCTATATTTTTTGTGAAATTTTATGTAATCAACATATCTTTTAAAAAATAAAAAAAAATGAAAAAAGAAAGTATATTTGATGAAAGTATGAGTTTATAAGTATAAAAGTTGATTGATCATATCTTATCAAACATTTGCAGAGTTAAAAAATTTAGAAACCCAGCTTTATATTTTTAGAAAATAAAAATGAAAACACTTCAGAAGGTGATATATCATTGTGACTGATTTTGTGAAATTCACCAAAGAAACATGCTCTCAAGATTCATTAACTAATGTAACCTTGATTTCACTGAGAATAGTAATTTTTGCTGCTAAAATATTTCACCCAGATATGTCCATGTAACTCAGGATTGGCTATTGGCTATTGAGATTTAAGCAAGTGTTATGCTTGATTTCTTTGAAAATTGTAATAAAGGTGCTGATAAATCTAGAAGATTATCCCTTTTCACCCAACCTAATTTTTTCAGCCTTCAAGTGTAATTGTGATACTGTATTTCACAGGTTTATATTACAATCAATTAAAACTGTACATATTATTCAAATGAAAAAATTACCAAAATTTTAACCTTCAACTTTTTTATATTTCAGAATGTGCCAGTAGTATTCAAGAGACTGTACTTTCCAGGACCTATATTCTTAATTTCCTTACATATGCAACAATAGTAAATGAATTTACCCTCCTTAGAAACTTCCTTTATTTATATATCTTCTTAGTGTTCCTTCATGGTCTTCCTGATACCATCTTAATATTGCCTGGTCTTAGTAGACTGAATGATATTGTCCACTTTGTGGAGACCTTAACTGATAATCTCCTAAATTACCACAGCATGGGATAACATCCACAAGTGAATCTCTGCATATAATATCAACTGATCGGACACCTCCTACTGTGCATATTTCTATGAAAATTGGTGCTCGAAAAGCATTGTTTTCTGCTTCATCTGGATAGAAGACCACACCAAAGGAAACTTCTCACTGGATTAAAAGAATGTGAAAAATTAATCTACAGTGCAAAATAAACTCTAACATTTCAAACCAGAAACTATCCTGATATGCATAATTTTGCCCTGATTTTTCTTTATTCTTGAGTCAAAAACAAGGAAGCTCTCCATTCTTAAGGACTTATGATTACAATTTCCTTTTGAAAAGGAACACAAAAGCATTTTTAAATAACAAACACTGTTTTTGGAGAACTTTGTGCAACATTTACTACAAACAATTGAATGAAGATCTTATAAAAGTTTGTTGTTTTAAGCCACTAAGTTTATATCTATATATCTCATGAGTGTTAATGACTGCTAGAGCTCCAGCCAAAGAGGGGGAACAAAATTTATTCTTTCCATTATTAATGAAGGAGAAAGAAGAAAGGTTAACAATAACCTTTACGGGCACTTGCAAATTTCATAAGATACTTTCAATTAAACCCCATGCAAGATGTCAGTGTCATTAGAAAGTCAATGAAAGTTATTAACCATGTTAACAGACAAAAAAAGAAAATCCATATGCTTATGTCAATTGATAGGGGAAAAACTAAACCTCCATTTCTGAAAAAAAAATTCTCAGTAAATTATAAATATAAAGGAATTTGAAGACCTGACCAAAGCCATCGATGATAAAACTACAAGTAACATCGTAGTTAAATAGTGAGTTTTTTCCCATTAATATCAGGAAAAAGACAATGCTGTCTTCTCACCACCACTATTGACAATTGTATTGAGAGTTCAAGTAAGTGAAATAAGATAAGAAAAAGAAATTAAAGGTACCCAGAATGAAAAGGAAGAAGTAAAACTTTGTTTATTAGCAGATGACATTACACTCTGTGTATTAAAATTAGATAGAATCTACAAAAAAGAACTAATAAATGTTAAACCAACCTTGATTCCTTATAATAGATATCATTTGTCATGGGGTGCCAAGTTTTTTTTTCTCTATTGCAGATTTGATTTGCTAAAATTTTATTAAGAATTTCTTCATCTATGTTCATGAGAGATGTTTATGTTACCAAATTATTGTTGACCTCTCAGAATGATTTGGGACATATTACTTCCTCTTCAGTTTCCTGGAAGATTTTCATTATAACTTGGTTCTCCTTTAAAATACCATTTTAAAAGCATCAAAAATATTAAATTCTTAGGGAAAAATCTGACAAATATGTAAACCTTGTTTACAAAAAATTAGAAAATATTGCTCAGAGAAATTATTGAACACCTAAATATATGGAGAGATATATCATATACAACAAATGGGAGTCTCAGTATTTTAAGAGGCTAATTGTCCCCAAATTATTCTATAGATTCAACTCAATTCTAAACAAAGTCCCACCAAAGTTTTATTTTTTTATTTTTTTATAAAATGACAAGGTTTTCATAAAATTTTATGAATAACTGCAAAGGAATTAGTATAGCCAAAGCAAATTTGAAAAGGAAGAACAAATTTGGAGACCTCACATCACCTGTCTTGACATGCCTGGCTGCTATGGCAAATACACCACAATGGGTTGACTAAATCAACTCAAGGAGATGAAGGAAAATGTGGCTAAAGAGATAATGCATATTAAGAAGATAATGTAAGAGCATAAAGAAGAATTTAAAAGTATAGAAAGAAACATAACATAAATTACGGGGATGAAAGGCATCATAGTAGAGATTAACATAGAGGCATGCAACAGCAGATCAGAACAGGCAGAAGAAAGAGTCAGTAAACTACAAGACAGGACAATCAAAATCATAAGTCAGAGGAACAGATAGAAAAAGAATAGAAAAAAATTTAGCAATGTCCCTGAGATTTGAGTGACAGCATGAAGCACACAAACATATGCATCATGGGTATCCCAGAAGGAAAAGAGAAGGAAAAGTGGCAGAAAGAATATCTGAAGAAATAATGGTTGAAAATTCCCTAACTCTTATGAAAGACATAAATATGAATGTCAAAGAAATGCAATATATTCCAAACATAATGAATCCTAACAGAACTACTCTGAGACACATACGAATCAGAATTTTATACATCAAAGAAAAAGAGAGAATTCTAAAAGCAGCAAGAGAAAAGTGATTCATCACTTAAAAGGAATCCAAATAAGAGTAAGTGTTAATTTCTCATCAGAAAAAGTGGAGGCGAGAAGGTAATAAAGAAATTGAATTAGTCATCAAAAATATCTCAACAAAGAAAAGCCTAGAACCAGATGGTTTCAGAAGTGAATTCTACCAAATCTTCCAAGAAGAATTACAACCAATCCTGTTGAAATTCTTCTAAAAAATTGAAGAGAAAACAGTACCGAACTCCTTCTATGAGGCCAACATCATCTTAATATCAAAATCCAGATAAAGATACTACAAGAAAAATAAGTAACACACCAATTTTTCTTATGAATATAGATGCAAAAATCCTCAAAAAATACTTGCAAATGGCATCCAACAGCACATTAAAACATTATACAGCATGATCAAGTGGGTCTTATCCCAGTTATGGAAGGGTTAGTTCAACATAAGAAAAGTAATTAATGTAATAAAACACATTGCAAAACAATAGGAATAAACAACATGATTATGTCCATTGATGCCGAAAAGATATTTGAAAAATCCAGCATTCTTTCTTGATAAAACACTTAGAAAAATAGGAATAGAAGAAAATTTCATCAACACGTTTAAAGCCATATTTGAAAAGCCTATGTCCAACATCTTACTCAAAGGTGAAAGATTGAAAGCTTTCCCTCTAAAATCTGGAGCATGACAAGGATGCCCTCTGTCACCCTAGTTATTCAGCACTGGAAGTTCTAACCAGAGCAGTCAGGCAACAAAAAGCAATAAAACCCATCCAAATTAGAAAGGAAGAATTAAAATCTTCAATATTTGCAGATGACATGATCCTATATATAGACAGTAAAATTTTTTAAAACTCAGAACAAAGCAACTAGAGAAATAAACGAATTCAGCAAAGGGGCAGCATACAAGATCAATAGGCAAAAATTGGTAGTAATTCTAAGCACTAGTAATGAACAATATGAGGAAGAAATAAAGAGATAAATTCCACTTACAATAGCAACTAAAAGAATTAAATATCTTCAAAGAAATTTAACCAAAGATGTAAAGGACTTGTACACAGAAAACAACTAAACATTGCTAAAAGAAATAAAATAGAACAAATAAATGGAAGGACATTCTGTGTTCATGGATTGGAAGACTAAAAATCATTAAAAATGTCAATTCTATTATCCAAAATAATTTACTGATTCATCACAATACCAATCAAAATTCCAACAGACTTCTTTGAAGAAATGGATAAGCCAATTATCAAATTTACTTGGAAGAGGAGGACCTGAATAGTCAAAGCTATCTTGATAAAGAAGAATAAAGCTGGAAGACTCATACTTCATAACTTTAAGGTATATTACACAGCAATGGTAGTCAAAACAGCATGGTATTGGTGCAAGGATAGATATATTGACTAATGGAATCATATTGAGAAATCAGAAATAGATCCTCACACCTATGGTCAATTGATTTTTTGTAAGGCTGCTAAGACTACTAGACTGTGGTTGAATAGTCTCTTCATCAAATGGTACTGGAAGAACTGGATATCCATATGCAAAAGAATGAAATAGGACCTGTATCTTAACCCATACACAAAAATGAAATAAAATAGATGAAAGACCTAAATATAAGAACCAGGCCTATATAACCATAGAAGGAAATGTAGGGATGCATATTCAGGATCTTGTGTTATGTAATGGTTTCTTGAACTTTGCTCCAGAGCATAAACAACAAAAGAAAAAATAGATAAATGGGACCTCATCAAAATTAAAAACTCTAGTGCCTCAAAAGACTTTGTGACTTAAATCAAAAGACCACCTATTCAAAGGGAGAAAATATTTGGAAACCACATATCTGATAAGGGTGTAATATCCAGAATATATAAAGAATCCTACAATACAAAAATAAAATACAGACAACCCAATTACAAATAGACAAAAGACTTGAATATATATTTTTCCAAAGAGGGAATATAAATGACTGAAAAGCACATGAAAATTTGCTCAACATCACTATCAATTAGGGAAATGCAAATCAGGGCCACAATGACACATCATTTCACACCCATTAGAATGCCTACTCTAAAAAACAGAAAACTGCAAGTGTTAGAGAGGATGTGGAGAAATAACAGATTTCATTCATCGCTAGTGGGAATGTAAAACAGTGTAGCCACTGTGGAAGAAAGTTCGGCAGTTCCTCAGGAAGCTAAATATATAGATTTATGATCCAGCAATCCACTACTAGGTATATACCCAGAAGAACTGAAATCAGGGACTTGAATAGATATCTTCAGATTTATGTTCATAGTGGGCAATAATCTCAATTGCCAAAAGAATAAAGCAACCCATGTGTCCATCAGTCAATGAACAGATAAAAAAAGGCAGTATATACATACAATGGAATACTTTTCAGCCAAAAAAGAAGAATGAAGTCCTGATGCATCCAACAACATGGATGAATCTTGAGAACATTATGCTGAATAAAATAGGCCAGATACAAAGAGACAAATAGTGTACTTTCTCCCTGATATGAACTAATTATTATAATCAAATTCACAGTGTTAGAGTCTAGAATATGAGTTACCAGCAGGCAGATTGCTGTTAGAGAATGTGGGGTTGATGCTTAATTTGCACAGAATTTCTATTTTGTTTAATTGTAAAGGTTTGGAAATGTATGGTGGTTATGGTAGCACATTATTGTGAGTGTAATTAACAGCACTGAATTATATAGGTGAAAGTGGTTAAAAGGGGAAACTTTAAGTCATATATGCTACTAGAATAAAAATTAAAAGTTAAAACAAAGGACTGTATAAAATTACAGTGAATCCTATTGTAGATGATAGACTATAGTTAGTAAAGTATAAGAATGTTCTTTAATGAATTATAACAAATGTATGACACTAATATAAGATGGTAATGTTGGGTGGTATATGGAAAAAATACACTTAATTAATCTATGAACAGTAATTAATAGTACTATTTTAATACTTTCATCAATTGTTACAAAGGTAAATACAGTTACAAATTACTAAAATTACCAAAAATGCTATCATCAATTGTAAAAAATTTTCTACACCAATGCAATCTATAAGTAGTGGGATGTTATATGGGAATCCTGTCATATTTGATGGGTCTGTAAACCCATTACTTCTCTACCAAAAAAAAATTTTTAATGATAATGAGATCACCATCATTAGCCATTCAAGAAATGCATGTTAAATCAGTATTTTTTGCTTTATTCCCAAATGTGAATAGACTACTATCAAACTGAAAAAAGTCTCTGATTTTTTTTTAAACTGATAAAGATAAACAAATATAAAAATAACAAACCAATTAGGAAGAATGAGATTTAGAAAATTGAATAAACATTGAATCTTTAGAAGACTGCAAAGGTTAAAGAGAAAATTAAAGGCAATCAATAAAAGCATAAGCAAAAATATTAAGAATGCACAAATAAGTCTGCATTATAATTTTAATACATGTGGATTTCAAGTATATATAAAGAAATAATAAATCTTGCTTCATGCTAGGATATCATTTATGGATGCATATGGGCATTATGACTAATATCTAGACTCATGCTCTGGTCTCATCCCACCTGTTTCCTCGCAGCACAAGGTAACATATTCTGATTACCTTGTTAATCGTTCAGTTGTAGATTTTTAATACATATTTGATTGCATACATATACTACTAATTTTTTATTTTAGTCACTTTTATTTTATTAAAAAACATCATATAGAGTATTTTTCAATTGTATACTTTCTTACAAAATTTTTAAAAAGATATTTAGATTACATAAATGTTACATAAAAAATATAAGGGATTCCCCATAATGCCACTCCCCACACCACCCACATTCACCCACATTAACAAAATTCTTCTTTAATGTGGTACATTCATTGCAATTGATGAGTATATTTTGGAGCATTGCCACTAAGCATGGATTATAGTTTACATTGCAGTTTACACTCTCTCCCCCACAATTCTGTAATTTATGACAAGATATACAATGGCCTCTATCTGTTGTTGCAATGTCATTCAGGGCAATTCCCAAGACATGAAAATGCCTCTGTACTATACCTGTTTTCCCTCTCCCTGACCTCAGAAATGCCAGTGGCCACTGCCCCATCAATGATTACAGTATTCCATACAATATAAGCATTTATTTTCCCCCTCTAGGAAGTGGAGCTTAACTCCCCTCTCTATAAGTGTGAATTATGCTTAGTGACTTGTTTCCTAAGAGTACAGTATGAAAAGGGGGGAAAATAACTTTACATCAGAAACATCTGCCAAAAATTGCCTCAGCCAGGTTACCAAGGATAATATCATCTGCAATAAGTCATTTGAGAACATGTAGCTGTGCTAAGATGCCATGAGAATGGCACTTCATCGCTGTGGAAGGTCTTCCTTCCCAAAACCTAGAACTTCAGGCTAATTATGAGAAAAACCTCCGACAAAACACAACAGAGGGACATTCTGCAAAGTACCTGACTAGTACACCTCAAAACTGTCAAGGTCATCCAAACAGGAGAAGGTGGAGTAACTGTCACCATCTAGGCTAAGAGTCATGACAGTAAAATATAATGTGGTGTTCTGTATGAGATCCTGGAACAGAAAAGGAATATTAAGGAAAAAGTAAAGAAATCCAATAAATTATGCTCTTAAGTTTTTAAAGTAAAGTGTTCTATATGTAAACTATTGGGACTTTCCCCTTTAATATATTATTTCTTGGATTAACTCTTATTGTAGGTGTATCCATAATTCATTTGCTGCCTAATAGTCTATTGTCTGAATACACCATTTTTCATCTATCAAAAAATCCTACTGATGGACATTTGATTTGTTTCCAGAATTTTCATTTTGTTAACTCTGCCATTAAGAATATTAATATACATATCCCTACCCCTACAAGTGCAAGACATTCTCTTGGGTATGTATTCAGGAGTGGATTCTCTGGATTATAAAATAATGCCATATTCCCAAATTATTTTCACTTATTACCAACTACAGTATAAAATACAGCCTATAGACTATAGGTTCTATAACATAAAATACAACCTATAGATAATTATTTTGTAATTATCATACCCCAAGAGCCCTTTTAATAGGTTTTTTCTAATTACTACCATGAAATTTTAAAACCACATAATATATCTTTTATTTGTTGTAGCTATATATACAAAAATATTGTATTCAGTTATCCACAGTCCATCTCCTCCAAAAGGATTCATTGTGTTATACAGTCCTATGCATTGTACAATCCATTCAAAGTGCACACTCAGTGGATCTCACTTTCAGCAGAGATGCGCAGTCAATTTGAGAACGTTTTTATTACTTCAAATGGAAAAACTCCATACCCCTTTATACACCCCTACTGTCCCTTAATAATTATATAATCTTCTTTCCATTGCTGCAAAAATATTAGAATGTTACTGTTAAGTATAATCCATGTTATGTTAGTTGTAATTTTCCCTTGTATCACCATATTCTTAACATTTTATAAAATAAGAACTTATACTATTAATTATAATCTTCTTATTCTATTAACCACAGTTTTCTTCCACCACTAAAATCAGTATGTTATACAGTCCCTACATTATTCTATAGCTTCCTTTCAATTGAAATATTACATCCACAGACTACTCCTTTCAGCTACACTGAACAAATATGAGAACATTCTCTCATGAAGTACAACAAATATATAATACTAATAAATGGTGTTAATAGCTAGGTGTGGGATATAATACACCAAATGTTAGATATTGGTTATTGTTAGTAGTATTATTCTGATGAGGTTCTTTCATTTTGTAACAATTTTTCCACATCAGTGCAGGTGTTGGTGGTGTGTACTGTATTGCAGACCTGTAGATGATATGCATGTTTATTTTGTAAGATCACAAGTTTTACTATGCACTTATTGCTTATGGATGTTCATGTATGAATGATACACTTCAATAAAAAAGTTAAATATTTTTATTTGAAATTATGCATAAGAATAATGCTACAGAAAAAGAATATTATACCTAAAAGGGTAAAATTATTTTGTCACCCCCCCAAAAAACTCTTTTCACCACATTATGGGAAACATTGTCTCCATTGAGAATACAGGCTGTAGATTATATCCTCTCCAGCTTTGTCTTGGTCTGGCATTTTTTCATTTTTTCCCCAATTGCACAGTTATAAAATGGGATTTTTATGTGGTCTTCCTTTCTAATTCTCTGAGAACTGTTGATATAAAATCTTCCTATATTTTTTACTAAGCATATTGCTTGCTCTTCTGTGAAATGTGTATTGATATATTTTGCCCATATAATTTTGGTTTTGTTGTACCTTTCTTATATATTTGTAGGAGTTCATTATATATGTCTGTCATTGTATGTATTGTGAACAAATTCTCTCAGCTTGAACCAGATAATTTTAGTTGCTATAAAGCAATCTTTGGTAGGCACAAAATTATTAATTACATTATACTTGTATGTTCATGTCTTTTCTTACTTGGTTCATGCTGTTTGTATTTTTGAATAATACTTATTGCATGAGGTCAAGAATTTTATAATTTCTCATGTCGAGTTCCTATATATATGCATTTTTAATTGATTCTAAATTCTTGATAGTCTCTGATACACATGTGGATGGTAGTGTCTTTTCAATAAAATATGTTTGTGTTTATAGTTTCTGTATAGATATGCAATTGAGTTTTGTACGTTAATCCAGAAACTTCCTAAAACCTTCTTTTAGACTTTCTTTGTAAATGATTATGTAAATGATAGATTCATCCTTCATTTTGATTACTTACACTTTTAATTTCTATTTGTTATCTTAAAGCTTTGGCTAGACGTCTCATAAATGGTGAACTGCTTTGGGAATAATATACATTTTGTCTTCTTCCTAAGGTGAAAGAAAATATTTCTAATGCTTTCTCATTTAGTATAACATTTATTCATTCAATTTGTATAGACAAACCTTATCAAGTTATTGAAGTTTACTTCTTTTCTAAGTTTATTATTTTTTTAATCATAAAATGGTGTTGAGATTTATCAAAAGTTTTTTTACATCTTTTGTGGTGATAATTCTCTTAATCTTTAATTCAGTTAATATGGTGAAAGTAATTTCAAAATATATGAGC